>JABJVR010046087.1:0-30245 GCA_025773905.1 Chitala chitala
TCTGTCTGTCTGTCTGTCTGTCTGTCTCTGTGTGTGTGTGTGTGTGTGTGTGTGTGTGTGTGTGTGTGTGTGTGTGTTGGATGGGGGTTAAGATTACCTTTACTGTTTATACTTTGCCAAAAAGGTTGCAACCCTGTCTGGACCACATGCTGGTTCCAATCTTCTCAGCGAAGCCAGAAAACTTTTGTTTCGTATTACTTGGGGTGAGCAGATATATCATCCGCTGACTTAAATAGACACACAGTGAAGTATGAGGAACTTTGCTAGACATGAAGGAGAATTGACTCCTCTGATAACCATCTGACAGTCACATCTACACATACAGCTTTGACTAAACTGTGGGAAAACCATATTTTCAAGAGTCACACATAATATTGTGCAATTATGGCACAATATGACACATTTGACAAAAGAGTAAGATGAATTCATTTGTGAGGGCCAAGAGCAATTGTTATTCTGTTCTTACAGCATGTTCATATTGGATTCTTATTCGCTCATATCTGGAGGTGATTCGTCTTGTAAATTAGTCTCGCCTTCAATATTGTCATTTATTGTGAAATTTTATGCTAGTTCAGCAATAGAAAAATGGTAGATTTATCAAAAAAGAAAGTTTTAGAGTAATAATAATAATAATAATCTTACTGCAATTATTTCAAATAATCATTTTAAATGTCATTTACCATGTACATTAAAAGGAATTGTAAAATACAGTAATAATGCCGTAGCCACAAAAGGAAATATAATATTAATTTCATCAAGACATCTAGACTGTTATAATCGCACTCTAATTACCAACGATATCTTTTTGAAAATGTCAAGTTGACAGCATAATTAACAAATACAGCAACTGTGCTGTTCTTTGAAAAAACATCATGTTGAAAACTCATGTGATGAGGTCTGGAGTAATCTGCAACATTCATGTGTTCATTGAAGTTTCATGTAAACCAATGTTAAAACATATATTCACTATAAAGTGATTTCTGTTGACTAGAAATAGATGGGAAATGACTACATGTTTCATGTACAATTGTAGAAAGGTGTGTGCATTTAAAGACTGTAAATATGACAGATCAATGGTTTTTATCCATCCATCCATCCATCCAGGACAGAATCTGAGATAACCTCCTGCCCATCATGGTACTCCACCCATACAACATAGATGATCTGCATGTACTCGGATTTTGGGAGGTTAACCAGAACACACCTACACGTTCATGAGGAGAACACAACAAACTCAACACACACACAGCGCTGAGTCAGATTCATACCCAGGAGGTGTGATATTTGTAGGTTTGGACCTTTATAGATCTTAAACATTTTATCATGAAAATTTATTGTATTGCTGCCATGTGTTTATGAATGTTTCAACATTTTAATTATTTATTCTCACTGGAAAAATTCAAGGTCTCAGGTTAAAACCCAGCACCATCAAATGAAGATAGGCGTTTGACGCTGAAGGTTGTTGAACGTTGCTGAGATTACGCATGCCTCGACAAGTCATTGCAGTTTAGTCAAGTTTCACAGGCTAACGCTTAAGCTGGTGCTACCGATCTCCTTCCATGTGATAGCTCCCTCTTGAGAGTAGCACCTTCATCTCAGGAATGGGGATCCATTATTTTCTTCACAGTTTCCCAGCATGCACTGCCCATTTTCCCTGGTGACACTCATCTCAGTTAATCATTCGATTACCAGTATTACATAGTTCATTTTGGCTCATGAAAACACTACTAACATTACAAGCTCTGATGTGTCCAGGGGCAGCAGTAAATACTGGGTACTTGTGGAAGAATAGCAAAAAAATGTAATAAAAATAGCAGGGCAAAAACTGAGGCTATTTATCTCTGACTGCTGATGTATGTAAAGAGAGAACCGATGGAGAAATAGAAAGGGAACACAATGAAATCTAACATCAACTCTGTTTTCAGTGATCGATTTGCATCTAAAGTGTGAAGTCTTCGCTAAGGTAAATGCTCCTTCTCATTTTGCTTTACATTTAATACACAAACTACAGAAAGGAACATGCTGTCCAACCCTGCTGTCATAGTACATGCATTAATGTGACTGTTCCCAGTTTATAATATTTGTTACCTGTTGTCACAGTAGATCTAGTCCACAAATTCAAACAAGTCAGGAGATTGGTGGCTCAATGGGATGCAGAAGTCTCCTGGTTTGAGTCCCACACCAGAGCGGTACAGAGCGGTACCTCAATGCTAGCTCCCCGGGAGCTAAATGTCCCCACTGTTCTGCCAGGGGAAGGGATAAATGCAGTGAACCATGTCATTTCCATTTGGGATTTATAAAGTTGTTTGAAAAAGAAATAATAATACATAAAATTACTTCATGGCTTTAGCACTGAATGCAGTTATAAAGTCAGAAATTTTTTTAATCACCTATGTAATTTAGATGGCATCTGAGGCCGGTTTAACAGCTGGTGTATGTAAGTAAGGAGAATACGTATACACACACATGCACGAGCACACACACACATATATATATAATTAAATGCTTTTCTACTGCAGACTTGCAAGTTGGTAATGGACATCTCCTTTTATGAAACACACAAACCATCACTCAGTTGTATATTTTTGACAACTGATGCAGAAATGTGCACTGCGTATCAATCTTAACATAATGCAAATTGTGATAAAAAAAAAAGTCTTTACTGTTAAAATAGTCTTTACTAATCTTTTTTTAGCATATCAAAACCTGTTTTTCACATTAGGATTTCAAGTTTGCAATAAAAACTAATTTCATTTAATATGGATTGTTCTTTTGTACATCTGCAATAGTGTAAATCAATTTGTTATGAAAAAATAAATTTAAATAGGAAATGACACAGTAATTCTCATAGACTTTTAAGGAACTCATATCACTGTGAGGAACATTTGACTCACTAGGATCAAAATGCCACACCTGAGCAACGAATGAAGACAGAGATCGGTTTATTGTCAGAAGATTAAAATGAGCATGGAAGAAAGGGTTTTTCCACATTGCTCAATGTCCACACTCACATGCATGTGCACACGCACTCACGCGCACGCACGCACACACACACACACACACACACACACACATTTCCTCAGTCCTTTCTTTGCTTTTCCAGCAGTCTTTTGATAAATGACTCAGCCTCACAGCAAGACTTCTAGCCTTTGACGAGTGGCCGACTCAGAATTTTTCCCTGCCTCATTGTTAGTCTGTTAAAGATACGGCCAGTGTATGCCACACCCCTTTACTGTTATTCGGTTTACCAAACTAGGTGGAGGAAAAAAAAAAAACACTTCTTTTGAATCCCTCTTGTCTCCTTTGCTCACGTTGTGACAGCTGATTGCAAAATTACAAAGAGTGAAATGACAAGAGAAAATGCCTCTGTCATCTCGGGCTAACGCTCCCTCAGACAGCGCTGTCGACTGACAAATCAATACAGAAATCACACGGTGAGTATTGTCCAACAGCGCATTCTCGCATGTGTCAAGGCAGTGGGCGTGACTGCTCAAGGCCTGTAGAAGGGCGAGGAGGTGTGACGAAATAGCTCGCCCAGTTTTATTTCCCTAAGGTTTAACCTCCCATCTTTCAGTTCTTCAAAGCTGACATAAGTGATAATCATTGTTTGCTGTCCATACAGTGCGGAAAGCCACTTTTTATATTACATAACAGTATCCAGTAAATATGTGCCGCGATTTCACTCATCCTTTTCAGATGGATATGAGAGGCTGGTGCTTCACCGGTTATTTGATAATAGCGCTCTCCGTGATAATGGGCAGACCCATTAATCTTCAAGATTTAAACAGAAAGAGAGAAGGAAAGCAATGGCGCCTTGGCGTCGGTACTGATTCATGCATGCCATGGACCTCGAGGCTCTGAGCGGCACACAGCAGACGTGCTGAATGACTTTGACTGAGCCTGGACAGGACCTGAGGAATCCTACACCCCCCACACCCCACCCCCCGAGTGCACTTTAATCAAATCAGAGCAGAACTGGAAACCCAACATAATTCACCAATTATGGAAAGTGTCGAGCTTGTATGTGTGGTGTTTAATTTTCCACTCCTCCACTTATCACTTTCACTGACGTCAGTAGTTTGCCATCTGGGGGCAGGATGCATTGTCAACGTGTTGTGTTTCTTCATTAGTCTCTCTTATTGTGGAAAAACAAAAAAAAAAAAAGGTGTGCAGATTGGGGTTGATGTAATCGACAGATACAGACCTGAGCCCCTGCCTGGTAACTAAAGGAGCATATTTACCTTTTGTATAAAATAAGGGAAATTATATGTTCATTATCAGGAAGGCAAGGCATTGGATTTACATGTAAATAAAAATTTTAATATTTTAATAAATGCCTTTGAAGCCCATGGTTGGGTCCTACCTCCTCGTCCTCTACACCCCCCTTGGATCGTACCTGTGTGCACAGACTGCCAGAAACAAGCACACCTGATATGGAGGAAATGAAACAGCATAAGAGGGGAATAATCCAGCAATGAAAACAGACAAATATCTCCTATCCCCCAAGGCTAAGCTTCATCAGGTTTTGATTAAGATCTCCGAGTCACCCAAGATTATTTGAGTCCGTATTATATCTGAAACGGTGTCAAGAAGAAAAGGTGTTACACACTGAATTACTTGTTCTCTAGGAACTTGCGGCTGTTTTAATTCCACAGCTTGTAAAATTAATAAATTGCACTTGGATACCAAGCAAAGCATTCTAGCTTTTGTGCCTTGCTGAATCTCTGCACCATTTCTGCCGAGACTTACGGCCCCTTGTCCAGTGCATCATCTACTACTCTGAGGTAAAGGTGCACAGGTAGAGCTGGAAGCCATGGCTCTGCAGGAGCCCAGCCACTCAGGTCTGCCTTGAGTGTAAAGCACAGAGCAGGAAGAGCAGAAGAAACACTGAGTAGCACATCGCCACGGTGATGGGGGAGTGTGTGGGAAATGGGTGGGGGGGGGGCATTGCTTACGGCTCCGGAGCCTACGGGATGAATAATGCTTCTGCACAGCGGTGCACGTACAAGGAACACGTCTCACGCCTCTGTGATAATGGAAACAGACGTACCGTGTTGCAAGGCAATTAATCTGCCTTTGATTACATTATAATGAGAGTTCATAGAGATTTTTCTGTCTTGGTCACTTGTTTTGCTTACAGTCGCGGGTGCAATTCAGAAGCCTGCCCACAGTTCTCCTCCAGATGCAAAGAAATCTAGCCGGTTATCTTACTAATGGTGTTTCCAAGAATACCACTCACAAGTTGCCTTAATTAAACCCTAAAATTTTACAACTGAGACATGGAGGCTGCAGCAATTTCACAACAACATGTCAGCCAAGGTTTCCTAAAAAAGACAATTCCAGCACTGCTTTATATTACAAACTGATGCCCTACAACAAAAAGATAATTAAATGTTACATAAGTAAATGCTGTGTTTCGAAGCCACATGTCCACTAAAGACTGGGTAGGGTCTGTAATGTTAAACGGTTGAAGTGGCATTCATGGTGCCAGGTTGCCGTGGCTGCTATGACTGGCACTACTGAGAGGCACTCAATATTCCTCCCCCCGACCGCTCAGTGGCGCTTTTAATGTCACCAATGATGGTGCCAATTTAACACGAGGAGCCAGATGTGAGCGATAACTCCCATGACACTGTTAAACACAGACAAAACCCCATTGTTTTGTGCAGTTTTGTTAAAAAGATAAAGCAGTTGTGACCGTGCTGACCTCACACCTTCATTCTGGCCCGATTAATTTCTGTTCCATACGTGTAGCTGTGCAGCATCAGTTATTTATGGCAATATCCTTTGCCCCTAACAATTATATGTGATCTACTAGATGACAATTTTGAAGAATTTACTCCATTTTGTCTTTTGTACCACATGTAGAAACAAATTCCTTCCATTGCTTTTACATGATCAACTTTACCTTTTCATCGAACTCTAAATGACACAAAGAATCCCTCGCCCAAGAGGCTACGTGTCATTTCCTGTCATTGTCCAACATTCCGCCCACTGCCTTGTCATTGCAGCGACTCAAGGAGAGCCGTCAGATCCGCAACGTTGACGTGTCAGATGGACAAGCCACCGATTGATAGCACCTGGCTGGCTTCAGCTTTCATGCGACAGCAGCAAAGGAGTGCCAGGTCTCTTTAACTGACGCTTGTCATAAATCAGTCTCAATTTCATCTGCCGAAGATCGGCTGTCAGTCTGGCGAACGCCACCCGGTCTCACTTTAGGCTCGGGAGTTTTCCAGAATCTAATATAGCACTGGAGTGGAGCTTGACTTTATTGCAAAATGTTATGGCCTTCCTCTGTTTGCTAACATATTGAATGACTGTAGTATGTACCCATCTGAGTGGAAAAAGAAAGTTTTACTCTCTTTGCTCCGAGGTGGTCAAGAGGATGATAAAGGTTCTGTTTCATCTGTTATAATTTGAAAATTGAACGTGCATAGATCATATTTCCTAGACAAGACAAGCACGTGTGCTTTATGATTCAACAAGACTTAGGAAGAATTAGTCACAGCTGTCTGTGTTTTTATATTCTGGGACATGCAAACACGCTTTGAGATCTATATCATAAAAAAAGTTAAATGCTGGGGGAAAGGGCGATGGGCTGAAATGAAGATGAATGCAGTTATAAAACAAGCTCATACTCGTCCATCCATGAACAGCACATTACAGAGAGGGGCATATTGATCCCTTGTCTTATATCATATCGGTTCTTAACTGGCATAATTGTTCCAACAGTTTAACATCTGCCCTGTTTCATAGTATTCTGTCTGCACTTAAGTACCACTGGATTGCCTGACAGAATATGAAATCTGTCCTTGTTAGGAACAAAAGAAGTTTATTCAAAACAACTTTTTTCCCCCAGTTTTGTAGTCATATGATATTAAAGCCTTACTCTACACGCAGACAGATATTCATCATTTCCAGGTGTTCATCCTGCCAATTTGCACATTTATGGAAATGAATCTAAAGCTGTATGCTCATATTTTCTCGGCTCACAAAGGAAATGTAGGTTTTGAGCATTTATGCCTGATTACAGCGTAAATCACATGCATATGGACAAGGATTTAACATAGACACAACTAAAGTAAAACACTTTATCATGCACACACTCCAATACAGTACTTAACACAAGAGTGTGCCATATAAACAGGAATGAACATAACACTACTGAAGTTACACAAAGCTGAATATAAATATATATATATATATATATATATATACACTTAAAAAAAGGCACCTTAACATTTTTGTAATGACACTGGAAATACGTAAGGTAACAAACTGGTATTGAAGGGAAACAAAAAAACAAACATACAAAAAAATTGGAACTAAAGAATTGAGTAGTAGCTTAATTGTCACTTGGAAACATTCTGCTCTGCTGTTTCTTGCCACACACACAGACTTAAATGTCACTTGTTGATTGTCCGCAGCAGAGAGTGTTCATCCTGACAGGGCCAATCTACAACGGCTAACGGTCATGTTGCTGTGCCTTCATGATCTATAGATGTACTTCCCTTTACATTGTGTATACAGGTTGTCGTTGACTTATGACCGCAAACAGTTTCGACCTACCAGTCGTAACTCAATTTTGTCACAAGTCAGCCTATGCAAAAATTCCCTTATTCTCTTCCCTTAATAATAAACTGTGTAATGATTATCGCTGATGTCGTCAGCTGGGGCTATGTTTATCAGGTTTTAGTCAAACACTGTATACTAAAGTACGTTTAGTTTAATATTGGAAAATAATTGCAAAAACACTGCATACTACAGTACAATTGGTGTAATAATTGCAGCTGGGGCAGCGCTCAGGGTAGTCTATTTTTTCATAAACATGGTGAGCTTTGTCTGAACTATTTGTTTCTTTTTGTCCTTGTACATTTCACGATACAGACAAACATATAATGTGCCATCCATGCAAATTGTTCAATGTTTGGGTCCATTCCTTCAAAATGTGCGAGAAGTTTACTCAGTAGAGGTAAATCGGCTGGGAAGTCCTCACCAGACATACCGGTCACAGCTGTGGTCGTAACGTCGATCAGCTGTAAGCTGCATAAATCCTAAGTCGATGACCTGTATATCAAGATATTTCACAAACGTCTACTACACTACAGAAAGAGGTAAATGAATGCATGGATGATTCTATAGATTTTATACATGGAGTGCTAGAACTTGGAACAATGCTGTACAAATGCATTGATGAAACACTCATTAATTCATTTGTTCAGTCATTCATTTACATTCTGCATTTTATCACATGTGGCCTGGGAATTAACTGGACTTATGTCCACTTTCACTAGAAATCTAGTTTCATGTATAAAATCCATCTGGGAGTCAACAAGTTCTATGTCTCAGTCACTGTTCAAAGTACAGCAACAGTTAGGTGAAAATTACAGGAGACCATTGGTCTTCTGTATTAATTTGCACTCATTTAATATCTACAAATGCGTTTCTCTCCATTCCATAAAATGTGGATATGGACCAAGTTAATTCACAGTCAATGACATCTTATTAAATTTCAAATAAATTGACGTGTGAAGGAAAAAAAGCGTTGGTTTTGACTGGAGGCATATATGACAGGCCCTAGACACACAGTCTCACCCTTTGTGTTGGTATCATGCAACTTGAGGGACATCTTCACACTCAGGAAAACCTTCTAGTGTGACGTACCTTATTCCACTGCTAAACAATTACAAAACTTTGGTAAATCATGATTGCAATTCCATGTATTTATGGATTCACACTCTAGATGTATGTACTTACTCTGAAATCTCACAGGATTTGTTATCCAATTTTAAAAAGTGCAGGTAAACAAAGGTGACAAAAGGAGCGTGATGTTAAGAAGTGATTTGCACATAACCGGCGGTTCACAGAAGCTGAAGGTGTTTCATTAGTTTAGCTTCATGATTGCCTGATTCCTTCCTCTGCACTTCCATGAAAATTCACACAAATCAAAACCCCTGTGCAACCGTATAAACAAACGTAAAGTCACATAACACCACACTTTTTCAAATGACAGCTGGAATGGAAAAGATTATCAGACAACATATTTTAAAACATTTTCTGTGATGCACAGGTTTATAAATATAATAATAATAATACATTCAGAGTGGAAATTCTATATATATATATATATATATGGCATGGTAGAAATAACCAGCCATTATACTGGCGATCACAAACAAAACATCTGAACAATTTATATTTCTTCTTCAACTCAGGCAATTTAACAAAGACTGAAAACAATCTATACTTGTAACATGCCCAGAGACAAAACATCCCAAGCAAGCTGTTAGAAACATTTATACATTTATGTGATGGTATACCCTTCTGAAATTCCTTGGAGTTGACCAGACTTGACTCACTGACTAACCTTGATCGTTGTAATGGTAACAATCTATAATCACAGTCATGTTTAACGTTTTATATACCTATGAGATATTTTCATTTTAATGACCTTTCCTTTTTTCTTTGTATTGACATCAGTACATGGTATAAAAGGATTAAGTGCAAAAACTATTCAATATGTGTCTGCTCTAAATGTATGTTGTTTAAAAATATAATCGGTATTAGATATTCTGTCTACATACAGAACACTGCAGGTCAGAATGTCACCTGACCACTATTAGAGCATTTTTGAATCAAGACCTTGGGAATTATACATTCACATCGCAAACAAACACATTACATGCCTAAATATTATGTCTGATTTTCAGCTAAACAATTAGATGATGTTCAGGAACACAGCATAATATATAAAATACTTCAACATAGTCACTTCTTAAAGTTTTGTATGAATGAAATGAAAACTTTAACCTTTTTCCTCCCTTGATGCCTCAGGCAAATAAATATTTTTTGTTTTTTTTTCTGAAATATATTTGCTTTCTACTCTGTATACTGTACAATGAAACAGACTGAAATATATTGAAATTGGTGAAACAAGCTCAAATTTCTAAAACTGTTCACAGCACTCCAACATCAAACCAGTCAAAATCAGGCTCAACTACAATTTGAATCTGACCTTTCCATCTGACATTAGACAGCAATTATTTGCTAGACGTAATTGCCGTGAACCTCATTTGATCTGAAACAACAATAAACACATACAAATCCACACCACAGAACAGAGTGTTTTATGACAGAAAAATAGAAGTCAAGACATGAAAGTGACTTTTATGTTCATAGGTCTGAATAGTTATGGAAAGAACACTTTTTATGGAGTGAAACAAGACAGCGCCCCATTAGTATGAATTGTGTGATTGCATAAAAATCTGCCTTGTGCTGTTTTCATAGTGTTTTGTGTCTTTTATGTGGAAACATCAGTACTAACTGAAGTACTGTGTCAAACTGAAGGCCATCCATTGCCTTGGCAAATTCAAGCACATTGTTACGGACTGTGTTTTATAACACAGGTTAACTCCACTCCTTGACTTTGACAGTGTGCCTCTTTAATATTGATAACATCAATTTTATGATGATGATGATGATGATGATGATGAAGATGACGACAATGGCAATGATAATAATTGGGAGGACTGCATTGAGGAGGCTAATGAGAGGAAGAGTACACTGAGCTGGTGGAAGAGCACTGAAGAACAGTAATGGCTGGTGAGCGAGGTGTGAGCCCATTGAGGAGGGATGTAGGGGTTTCGCTGGCAAGTCCCTCTACAGGACCTACAATGGGCTGGGCATTACAGGAGCAAGTAGGCAAAGGGCCATGAAGTTGGCCACCGAGGCAGAAGAAGTTGCAATGAGGTGACTGTGGATCAGGAGAGGAGAGCCATGGGTGAGGTAGTCATACCTGGGCTTGATCAACCCTGGTGGGGTCGTTGGGCGAGGGTGTCTGATGTTCAAACACCCAAAACAACTCAGGTTACATCACTGTTATGTCCAGGTGTAATAATTTATTATTATAATCATTATTATTATTATTACCAACCTGATCATTTGAAATACACTCAACATTTCTAGCATAGACACAAGAAAATTATTACTATTTGCCAGAGACATAAATCACAATGTATATACAGTACATTTAATTTCTGACATGCATCAAATATGAGTAATCTTTAACGAGATCTTTCAGAAACCTTGTTACTTCATACCTCATCGGGATTAATCACAGCTTGTGTCAACCCAATGAACCTTTCAGCCTAGGGCTACAGCAGAAAGATAATCCTGGGATCCTGCCCATCTGTCCATCGTAACTTAGAAGTGTGGAGGAGTGGAGTGTATCTCACACAGATGAGACACATGGAGCCTACAATGAGGAGGCCAAATGCCTGCCTCCTTTTTTGGCCTTCCAGCTACCATCATATAGGCAGCACAGGTGCGTGCACACAAGGGCGTATGTTTAGTTTGGAAACTGGTTGGGATAAATTTAGGACAAAACCCTCTTAATGCGAAAATGTTTGAGAACACTAAAAGTATGGGTATGAACAGTTAGGTACACCTACAATATTGGCTGGGGCAAGATCCTACTGTCCAAACCCAAATCTATGGCCTTGTCTGCACATCCCATACTGTTTCCAGAGCTGGACTGGTGAGCAGGTATTTCTTCGGGATGAACAGAGTGGGCTTTGGGCAATCTCCTTCAGAGGTTAATGTTGCATTGGTATAGCCACACAATCAGCTGTATTCAGAGGATGGCTTTGGAGTTGGGAGGGGGGAGGGTGGTTGGATGACAAATGACAACAACTGGTATTTGTTGGTTCTCTGAACCCCCTTTCTTAAATCACTCCTCACTCTCCATATCAAACTGTTACCATGGAAACAGAAGCGTCACAAGACAGAGCAGCTTTTTTTTTTTGCACACTTTTCATTAACTGATTTTATGTTCTACGGCGCTACAAAACATCCAGCATACAAAATAAGATGGACACGTTGATTGTTTCGTTTTGATAGAGCAAAAGCAAATTACATTTGCTTCAGTTTTATTTAAATGAACTGTAATCTTGCCGGAACTGCAAACAAAACTGTGTATCGCCGCTCTTCCGATCCCAATTCAATTTCAGTTTTATTTACAGTGTAAAATAAATAAATAAATAATAAAAAAATAAGTAAATATAAAGTCCCTGCAGTCCTTGCCTATCACCTGGCGATGGGTAGACACAAACAGATACTGACAGATGGGGTTTTGGTATGAAGATGAATCTGATGTTTCTAACAGAATATGGTCCCCAGGCGTGGGACCCCTTGATGTACTTCTGTAAAAAAAAAGGAGGGAATCTGCCTTCTCTCCCAAAGACATGCCAGTCTGGGAGACGGAATTAGTCTTTGATATGTGGGAGGGCTGTGTCAGCATGCAACCAGGAGATAAGGAGAGTATAAAATTCAATTAACTCCAAAGCATGACACGTTGTTAATTTTTCTGGAGAGTTAGCCTGGCAATATTAATGTGATTTTTTTTTGGCAACACAGAGGCTTGATTTTTATCCTTGTGTTGAGGTGCCCCATTAGGTCTGTAGACAGTGGAGAAAAGAGCTGCTTCCCAAGTATTTGAAAATGTAGAAGAAATTCACCAACACATCACTATGCCCAGGCTCTGATACTAATAGTTCATTGCTCAGGATTTCAAGCCTTTCATATCACATAAAGTATGGGATTCTGTGCACAGCGGCAAGCAGGCTTTAAATAAGGAATGGGAAAATGCTAAGAAATCTGATTAACAGTTCACTTTGCAGCTTGTTTCTGTCATGCAGTTCTTACCCCCCCCCGCCACTGAATTCAGAGGGTTGCTTTATCCCTGGTGATCTACATAAGCAGATCTGAGCACACTGCGATTTCTGCAGGTCTGATATATAGTAACATGATGGTTCCTGCATATAATGTGTTAATTTCTCTCCATGTACAAAGTGGGGTATTTTCGTGGTCATCTTTGAGTGAGATGCTCATTGTTGCAGCCTGTATTTAGTGACCATGGCGATGACAGAGGCATAATATGATTTTAAGAGGACTATTAAGGTAACATTTCAGCCTTTTCCTTGAGAAAGAAATAGAAAAATGCAGATGTCAAATTGATTGTCTTCACAGTGAAGCTTTCATGGTACATTCAATACTAATGATTAAGCAATATAAATGCCTGACTATAATATGAAATCACAGATTTAATTTTCCTCTCATAAAATGAATCGAGGTCAAATCTTGCTACCAAAAAGAATTCTGACAATTCTTAGAGTTATCAAAATGTATTATGATTTGAAAAAAGAAAGGAGAAGAGAATTTTGCATAATCAGCCGTGGGAATTTCTTCTTCCTGGGAGACTGTCCATTCACCTTTTACATTCTGTTCCAATGCAGGGATTCTTCATATCTGATTCCAGGAAATCCACTTTGTTTGCTTGTTGCTCTAAAGAAGTGTTGTGTAAACATCTCAGCCTGCTGTTCCTCAGAATTTGCCAGGCACATGAAGAGAACCAATTTTAGAAGTCTGGTATCTTAAATATGTTTTATGTCTTCTCTTTATAGGTCTTCATTGAGGCCAATGAAACAACCCTGGCAACTACCCCACCATTCTGACAACAAGCCGTAGTGTTATATACATCACAGAGCAGGAAGACTAAACATATTGTAATTTCCCAATTCCCAAAGACAGTAGACACCCACTTACTGTACACCGGTTATTATATTTTCAATGTCATGCAGCACCAAGCAAGCACAACTTTTCACAAATATGTTTATTTACACCCTCATTCCCCCCCAGGTATAATTTCCTGAGCACAGTGCGCTACCTGACTTGGACCACCTTAGCGTCACGCCGCGTGCGTTGGGAGCAGATGTCAGATTAATGTATGTGCCTCCGATTGGGAGCCATGTGCAAACCTGCTTTTTTTCTCAATGCAAATGAGCTGGCGTCATGCCAGAGAGCCATGCCCAAATTGCAGGAGTGACACAATCCCACTGCTCAAAACCTGCAACTAACAAACATATGATGGACTGGTAGAGCTGCTCAGACCACAAACGGAAGGACGCTTGCTCCAGCTACTCCTACCTTTCACGGTGGAAACTGAGCTTGTTTTTCTTATTTACTTTTTTTTGCCACAGTCCACATTAACCTGTTGACATGAACTATGGGACTTTTAACATAGGCCCTGGTCACATTTTTAATAGGTACAAACAGGAGTTTTCCTGGTGGGATAGCCAGCTGTTCCTTCCCACTAAACTCCCTTTCCAATTTCTCTGTCTGCACTCTAATGTTTCCCCAAGGTAATTGACCCAGTAAATTATTTACTCCCCTGACTTAACTAGCCACAGGTGTACCTTGTTAGTCAATAGCCTGCATCAGTGCTATATCCTCACATGCAAATGTGGTCACATCTAATGCATTCTGCTGAAGCTTCAAAAAAAATAAAAAATGTTTATTGTCACCACTTACCGTGCTCTCTGCATCAACAACTTCTTCTTAATAAAGGAGGGACTGTTTTGTAAGCCGTACATTCTTTCAAAGTGGAATCGATTTTTTGGAGCGTTGCATCGTGTGTTTAGAATTTTATAGCACCACCCCGAAGGTACAGCGTTTCTGTGTAAAACAGGGGAACCCAATGAGCAGTTATTGTTACAAAGAAAAAAAAAACAGGGATGTACTTTTTTGCTGTGACAAAGTTGTGCCATGTGTTTTTGTGCAAACTTTGTATGTATGAAAATGACATTATGCGGTGGGTGCTTTTCCCACATGCTCATCCGAGGACAGACAGTCAGTAAGAACCTTATCTAGCTATACGGCAGTAAATTGTTTTCATGTTCATGTTTGTTTTGTCAATCTCTCACCTAAAAGATTCTTATATTTTATTTCTGTTCACAAACATTATATGGTTTTCAAAAAACCCCTTATATCATGTGACAGTGATGTACCATCAATACACTGACTAAGGTGAAATTTTCAAATACACCAAACAGATAGATAGATAAATACCGCATACAATGTGTGCAGTTCTTTACAAAAAAATAAAAAATAAAAAAAGTGAAAATTCTTGTATGGTAGTCTTACTGCAATACATTACACATGGCTTTCTTCTGTTTTAATAATACCACATTCAAATGCTATTAACAAATATAATGCTCTTTTGGAGTGCTCGAAAAAGAAATGAACAGGCACTTTCTACAACAATTCTTCATTATAATGGAAAGTACACAGAACGTACATGATGTGTGAAAGATGTATTATGGCAAAATGTCAATAAATCACGAGTTTTGACAGTGAAACTCTTAAAATAATGGCATGTTACATCAATTAAATACCAGTTAAAACTGAAATCCTGTTTTTCTTTCTTTCTCATCCATTTTATCTAAAAATGGGAAATACATTTATCTAATGACCAACATTATTCACTTTTTGCTTGTGTCAAGCCTGAAAAAGTCTTACAGCAATGTACCTGAGGTGATTTCTGACTTGTTACTATGTACTACTGCCACTACTAATTGTACTTGTTACAATGTAACAATGCTGCTGATTGTACTTGTTGCCACGTAACAACACTGCTGATTGTACTTGTTGCCACGTAACAACACTGCTGATTGTACTTGTTACCATGTAACAACACTGCTGATTGTACTTGTTACCATGTAACAATATTGCTGATTGTACTTGTCACAATGTAACAATGCTGCTGATTGTACTTGTCACAATGTAACAATGCTGCTGATTGTACTTGTTACCATGTAACAACACTGCTGATTGTACTTGTCACAATGTAACAATGCTGCTGATTGTACTTGTTGCCACATAACAACACTGCTGATTGTACTTGTTACCATGTAACAACGCTGCTGCATGGGTGTTTTTGTTACATATCAGTGTGTCACGTCTGTCCAGCCCAACAGGTTTGTCAGAGGAGACCAATTGTCCTAAAATTTTTGCCTGTGCCTAAAATAAGTGATTATAAGATAAAGCATAAAATTGTTTTGAATAATTCTCTCAGGCATTTAAAATACACAACATTTTGCGATGGTAAACATTGATGGAAGAATAAACACAATTTTTCAAATGGCTTACAAAATCCATTCAGGACAACACCCACCTTCTCTACAACCCCCTTTGGCGATAGTCAAGTCTCAGGATGCGGCAAACTCAGCCTGTTAATGAAAGCTCTGCTTTTCAAATATCTTTTTGAGTCCCCTGTTCAGGAACAAAAATAAATAAATAAAAGAGAACTGTTCATGTTGATGTTCTGAAAGAGGAAAACTCATTGGTAGGACTAAGAAGAAGTGGAGAGATTGGCATTTTACCCTAAAGGGCTCAGGTAATAAGACTGACTAGCCCACCTCAGTCTGACTGCTGATGCAACTCTGATGAATTAAAATCAGAGAACAAGTGATCAGACGTCTGCAACAAGACTGGGAACTTCACAAACTGCATTACAAGTACACTCCCAAGCTTTAGACAATCTGTTTAAAAGCACATTAAAGGGAAACTATGGGAACTGTTTTTTTTTTCTTTTTTTTTAAACGTGGGAAATTTATATAAAATACAAATGACCTTAAAAATTTTCAGAATAGTAAATAATATTTAGTTCAATGCATCTTAAATTTAATACATATTACATTTGATTGCAGCAGTTAATAATGCAGGTCAACTTGTTGTCCTTTTATAAATGTTATGGATTGCACATCATGCAAGTAAACTCTACTTTAATTATGCCATTTTAAATTCTGAGTACGGAAGGTGGAGTGCTTGGTCATAAAATGATCAGTAAAAACATCCGTTTTTATGCTAACGATACATCATAATTTTATGCTGGTGCAGCCCTTACAATACTAAATAATCTTACATTGCAGCACTACTCAGTTTTTAATTCTGATTGGTCAAAAGGTGTTGGGTGTAACTATTTCCCCCTTCAGGCTAAGTAACAGTTATTATTCAGCGTTCCTGTCCTCATCTGTAACTCTGCACAGTTCTTTTCCTATAACCACATAGCCCAGAGTAATTCCTGTTCTATATACTGTGGCAACTTGCCAATGATTATGCATTTTCTTTGTTAAGCTGCACATTTCCACTGATGGTGAAGTTCAGGGAAGACAAAAAAGACATCTTAAAGTAAGGCTTTAAGCGCATGCAGCCTTTCATGGTTTACTTACAATACTATGTTACAGAAGCAGAAATTTTTCACTCAGATGTAAATCTCCTTATATATTTTTATATATATATATATATATATATAATCTTTTTCTCTGACTGATATATCTGAAAACGTGTCAAAATTAAAAGGGAGACCATTAAAAAATAAATAAATAAATAAAAACTTCTGGCCTTCTATTATCCATCAGAAGGGAAGCAAGCAGCAGGAATGTAGTTAAGATCCCTCAAATGGCCAACAGTGAAAATAAATCAACGGCACTAAGCATTAAGGGACTTCCTGGTGGGTCTCAGAAGGGGAGACTCAATGCCAGGGGAGGCTTTCAGTCCGTTGGTTTCTGCTTCTGTTTGTTCTGGCTCTAGTTTGCTGCTTGATGGAGCTGTGGGCTTCCCCATGTGATCTCAGGCCTGACTCATTTTCCCTTCTCCTCGCCAGCACAAACACAGTTAATTATCACTGATCTCACCATCCATCTCCATCCCCACAACACCATCTGTATTATTATTATTTTTTTAAACTGCTCCATATTACCTGGGTTTTCATCTTTCTCGCTCGCAAACTTTACTTCTTATTTTAGCGCAATCGCCATGGCGGCATGATAAAAGTGTGTGCTGCGTTCGTCTGGGGAAGGTTACCGTGGTAACGCCCGTGGTTTGCTTAGTGAACACTTGTCATGTTCAGGTAATGGAGACATTGAAGCATGCGAGCATGTTGTGGTCTGGTCAGCAGTTTCAGATTAAATAAAATTTCTTTCTAGATGCTCTTCAGTAATTGATCTCAAGAGTGTAACATTTCACAGCAGAGTGATGGATTAAAAAAGAAACATCTGTGTTATTTCATGCTAATTAATGGCAAATTTGAGTGGCCATAGCTCAAATGTCTTAATTCTTTTTTGACTAGTTACTGAAAACGAATTTAATATTTTCAGTTATTTGGAAGATCACAAATTCTATTAGAGCTAAATTTCAGGGTAATTGTAACAAAATCTGTTTGGAAATAATGTTTAATATAATGACATACATGGAAATTAGCAGCGCTTTGCTTAACAAATCTGTTGTCGTTGTTGCATATTTTTTAGTCAAGTGAACTTAACCCAAACATCTTTTAGTGTCCAGAGTGGGATGGAGTCACATTCATAATTATTCTAGGCTTGTTATTTTTTTACCTTGTTTTTAAGAAAAGCTGGGAAGCTGTTGAGGTGATTAAGTCTAGTGTGTCTTTTTCCCATGAAGGTAAGAAGCTTTGTGAGTAAAATTACACAAAGAATGAGAAGGCTTAGGAGGTGTATACATTAAGGAAATTCTATTTGTCAGGATGTGTGTTTAGTTTCTTTTTTATAGTGAACACAAAACCACGTCTTATTTTGAATAAAAAAAAAACACAAACGAGCTTTCAAAACGATATTTTTCACGGCCTCTGTGTCTGTATGTTGCTTTTGCCTGTCAGGGAATGAACAAGTGCATCAAAGGCCAGTTAGTGTGGATTTGCTGAATTACCAATCCTCTCTAATAGGTTTAAAGTACTTACTTTCACACTTTGATATGTCTAATATGCAGTATTAAGGTAATGAACATGCCACATGCATATACCCCTTACCACACTCTCAATGCACTGTTTTACACATTACAATGTTTACATTTATATCAAACATTAAACACCTACTATAGCTACCTCTAGTGCTACTACTACTATTACCTGTGCTACTACAATGACTACTACTACTATTAATACTACCTGTAGTATTACTGCAGTGACTACTACTAGTATTAATACTACTATTAATACTACCTGTAGTACTACTACAATGACTACTACTAGTATTAATACTACCATTAATACTACCTGTAGTACTACTACAATGACTACAACTAGTACCAATACTATTAGTACAACCTGTACTACAACAATGAGTACTACTAGTACTACTACTGCTGCTGCTAACATTACTTCTAATATTTCTGACTACTGTTCCTACTACTACATGTACTGCTGCTGCTGCAGCTGCTGCTGCCTCTGCAAAGGGCAGACCATAAAAGGCGGCCAGTGCAACTGATCAGTGTCTGCTTAAGTACAGGGTCTGAACCCAAAGAGCAAGCGATCATTTTTTAGAGGATAAAATACAATCAACATGCAGGTCAGGCAAGGCCACGAGATGTCGGCACTAAGGACACGAGTCGATAGAGACAGGACACTAGGGCCTGCAAGGTCGAAAAGATTTTAATTATGCAAAACATATGCATGGTGTAATTAACTTTAGCATGGACACAAGACCCCTAACAGGCCCCCGTGACCTTTGTGACCTCTGTGACGCTGTGTCCAGCTTTGCAATGCATTGCTAAGGGCAGGACACAAGGTATCTTGTGTCAAAACACAGGGATCTGATGTTGTTTACCAAGTATGTTTGTTAAATCTGCACAGGTCATTCCTCGGCTAACCACAGGAATTACTTTCAGGCCTTCACTTTGGATCTTTCAGCTTTCACGACATTGCTAAACCGAGTTTTAAAAAATACATCATGCATATGGTGCAGGTGTAAAGGCTCAGTCAAGCAACTGAAATTTGATTTTGACAATGTAAACCCATAAACTTATACTGTATGAGCACCTCTGATATTTGTTATTGTGAAGGTAGAATAAGGAAATCATTTCTGTAAAATATGATTATTTAGCACTGAAATTGGTTTTTCTTACTGCCCTGAGGTAGCTGTGCATGTCGTCACTTTGACTTGACTGGGGCTGTTGCCGTATTAACACTTTCTTATTTGAAGTGTGTACAAAACGCATTTTAAAGGAAGGGGTGTGAAGTCTCCCTGGAGAACAGATCCCCTGTCAAGGCTGCTGAGCTGGGGTCACTGAGTCACTCGGAGAGGTAGATATGAGAAGAAAGTATTTATTTCCGGAGAGCTGAGCTCTTCACGCTGTGCTCAGGACAGCAGGTTTTAGAATGTGAGGTGATGTTTTCTGTAAAAAGATGTGATTCAGTGCAATGAATAATGTCATATTAAAAAGTCTCCACCAATGGCGGTAGCAGTCTTAGTTTTAATTCTTACGGCTACAAGCTGTGAGAGTGCTGCCATGAAATGGGTCCCTCTCACGGAAGCAGATCTAAATTTAGTGGCTTTTTTTAGAATCACTTTAAGCAATAATGTAAAATTTACCACCGTGCCCCACTGGTGGGCATTCAATGTTACAAAAACACAGAAAATACTGAAAACTTCAGAACCATTTCTGAACTATATAACAGCACGTCTGAATAAAAAAGGGGGTGAAAAATGAAAAAAAGAAAACAATCATTTGGATTACAATGAATTTCGTTTGACTTTTCTTCTCAAGCTCAATCAAAAATATTTGTAATGCAGATTTTTCTGTCAGTTCGCTTTTTTCAATTCATGCGAAGCAATTTAAATGCTATGGTGCCAAGAAGAACATAGTAAGCAAATATAAAGGTACATTAATAACAGAGTTCATTAGCACTAACGAGCGTCAGTGTTAATGTGTTTCTCTGTTGATTGATCTATTGTCAGGTGAATGAACAGCTGTCTAGCTCGCAGATGCCAACAGAAAACTGGAGGGTAAAAAGAAGTCAGTACACAAATATTTTATATTCTATTGACTGTGCACATAATTAATTAATGAAATAATTTACATTATTATCTCCCTTGTCCTTAAAAAATGAATGAAGATAATTTATTGAAGTTATAAAGGTCGCACCAATTTATTCTGTTTTTTTTTTCTTTTTTAATTAATGACTTTAGAAACACAATACACTTAAATGAAGAAAACTATTGTTGAAAGAGGAGAGAGAGTGGTAGGAATGGTTGTATAGCTTGGCAAAAGTGTGTACCTTAACACATGGTGTTGGGATGTAAGCTGTTTGTTAGAGTGCCCTGTAGGTGAGAAACAGTTCCGGCATTGCCTGGCGCAGACAGCTGCAAAGATGCCCCTGAAATACGTGGCATGAAACAGATGTTGACAGCCTACAGTGCCACCACTCAACATTGCTTCGCAGGGTGTTCAGTGACACTGTGGAAGGACAAGGATCCACTGAAAGGACTCTGGGACTGTTTCAAGGGCACTGAGGAAGACTGATACACGTATGAAGATATCCACATTAGAAATGAAAAGATAAAACTTCTGTTTTAGATTTTCAACCTTCTTAGTGATTAAAGTAAAGCCTCCCTGGTTTATGTGAAATACTTTAATTAAAATATATCTGTCAGAAAGCCAGACACCTCTTTATTTTGCTTTAACTTCGGTGCTTTAGAAACAACAGGAAAGTGCAATTTACAGTTGGAACTCTTACCAAGGTGGAGGTGATCAGTTTCCTAAAGCCTTTTAAGTATTCAACACTTGTTAGATTTTTCACTCTTGATAGCTGACCTTTCCTCTCATACAAGTTACGACTTCTAAAAAGATACAAGTGAGATCTAGAAGTTTGATTTTGTTCTGTATCACATTTGCAAAATGCCAACTATCACTCCCTGTGGATAGCAACAAATGACAATTGAAGGTGATTTTCTTGAGTTTAAAGGTCAAATACCACATACATATTGCATCCACCGGTGGCATTTTTATTAATAAGACTAGACTTAAATTAGGCCATGTACTTGGTGTGACTGAAAATGGTCAGTAATAGACAGAATGCATGGCATGCAGTGCTGTGGTCAGAGGAGGAGAAAAAAAGTTAAATAAAGGACAAAAAAGCAGTGTAATTCCACAGCTCGTCATGTGTGCTGTTGCATTGGCTACAGTAAATGTCAATGCTGGTCAGGCCTTCAGCTGTTACCTTTTTCAACCTGTCAAACTGTATTGGTGATTGTGTAAAGTGCATGACAGTAACTCTCTACTGTGAATCAAAAAGCACAAAGAAACCAGTGCAAAGCCCAGGAAGGAATTCTGGCGAGTGTTCTGCCAGTGGGCACGAAGCAGACGAGAAGGCAGAACCGGACATCTCCATGAATGGTTGGCTCCAGAGGTACTCCTCCTCTGGGATGTGTGGGAGGGCCCGGTGAACACTGCTCCGTGTGCTCAAAGCATCTGGAGCTGTCCCTGGTCCTGACACAGAGAGCTGCTTTTACTGGGGTCAGCGAGACACAGCAAAGGGGAGATCTTCAGGCGAAATGTCCATGCATCTCTGTTCCTGTCCATGTACTCTAAGCAGCTTCACAGCTAATTGCGTGGTTCAACCATTTAGCTGCCCTGTGGCCTACTTTTACTTTAACCTGATAAGTATGATTTTGTGTGAAATGCGTAATGTTAATTAGGTACAAAATGGAAACAGCAACAGTTAGTCTATTTTAATTTTAAATTTCTATTTAATGTAAAATGCATTCCCTCTAGTAAATTACACAGGGCAGAATGCACCATACAGGTTCAGACTGAATTTCTGCTCATGGTATTGTACAGAGCATTATACTGAAATATGAGAGTTTTTTGAATCTGTTTTCGTGCTCCATTTCACATTTACGGACCAGCATGGTGACTGGAGGTAACGGTGAGCATCAGGTACACCTATGCAGTGGAGAATTTACATTTATCCAGCCCTGCTCTCAAAAGAAAGAACTACCTTACCACAACTCCTTCACAAAATACTGGAGACGTGAGATGATGGGTCCACAGAGTGCCGTGTTATACTGGACGCGGTACCAATTTCCAGTTTTGAAATATTTTCATATAAGTAATTTTGTGTGGGTCACCTAATTAAATGGGAGAAGCTTTAGTTTTGCTGTTTATTTTTACTGAAATCTACGGAGATCCAAATTTTCCTATAGAGAATATTTACTTGATTTCTATATATTCTTAATGAAAGACTTTCGTGTTGACCAGTTTGCGCAATTCAAAATTTGAGCCTTACCTAACCGCTCATTAGTGTCATCCCTACTGGGTATTTTTCTGTTTGCGTGTGCAACAATCAATTTTAGAAATTAGAGGTGCCTGAAGCTCAAATGGGGTCAACCTGATGTTCAGAGTCAATTTTGTGTTCTCCCAAAGAGACACTTTACAATAGGATTTTGTTTTGGCATGTAAAATTACATTTTCACTTTCATGTTTGTATGGCACACACTTTTCTCTAAATTGAGTCACAGGTCAGCTGACAGTAAAAAATGCATTAAGCACAGAGCAGGGGTCATGAGGAAACTCAATGAATAATCAGTAACAGGAGCGAATCACGGGCAGAGCTGCTATCAAATTGCAACTGAAAAACTCAAACAAAGCAGAGCTTTCGCTTGGTAACAATGAATCAAACGGGCTCTTGTTTGAAGGTAACGCCAATGAGTAAGTGGGGCTTTGATGTGCTAGCTCGACTTTGTTTATTTAGATCTCTGAAACATTCAAACACTTTTATGTTGCACGTTACCACCAAGAAACTGACCAGAATCCAAACACCTCATTCTCAACTCCTAGCTAGGTAAAGTAATGAGTCTTTAAGTCAAATTATAAATATCAAATGCCTGTTTGAATATGTGACCAAAATAGGATATAAAGGTATTTGCATTTATACTTTCAGAAATTATATGCAATTACGAACATTCATTGCGATTTAGAAATTCTGAAACGAGCTTATTTTCCAGCGGCCGTCAAATCGCTCGGCTCAACAACAGCATCAATGAGACGAAAAAGTGCTGGAGCAAATGTGCTAATTATTTCACGGACATGCAAAAATGAATACTTTCCCATCATTTAGTTTCTTTGCTTATCCTGCATAGTGGAGATGGCCAAAAAAATGTCTGTTAGTGCAGTATCTGAGAAGACACCAGGTACTGTCTGTCTGAGCGTGCAGGTCCAGGAGAACTGCGTTTTAATGAGCTTATTGCTTTCGTTCTCCTGCCATGCTCAACAACGAAGACTAAGATCATTTCTATGGCCTCACATTTCCTCTTTGTATCTGCTCTCTCCCTTATAAAAGCCTCACCACTCTGTCAACAGGAATACTGCAGCTCATCCTGACAGCTAACATACCGTCTCATTTCTGTTGTTTTTCGATAGTGGTTTCATTGATTATCGACTAATAAGCATCTCATTTTTAAATACTATTTGTTTGTAATTAATAAAAACATAAATTCCAAAAAATTTTCTCAATTTTGGCATGAACCTGATCTGAAGGGCATGAGGAAATTGTTAGAGTGTGTGCGTGTGTTTGCGTGCATGTGCATGGTGTGTTTGTGCATGTCTGTCTCATACCCAGGAAATTGTGGTTTGTAGCTCCCTGGGGAGGAGAGCTGCTCTTGCTTTTAGTCGGTTTGGTGAAGTGCTTTTCTTCAGCTGAGTCACTGTCTTCCTGCAGCTCAAAGAGCGTCTAGTCCAACCGGCTGAGTTGTCCCTCCGGGACACTCATAAAGATCCTGTCTCTGGCCGCCTGCTGCCAGTGTGCCGCTGAGTACGGACTTTAACCTGTGACACTTCAACACATTGAGACTGGTTAATACGTAAGTCACCATGGATTTGGACATCTTACAAGCTAATTATTCAAAATGAAGTGTACATTTTCAACTGAATTCATCCTAAAGGACCAAAGTCACCGACTATGGTTGAATCAACAACACTTCAATTAATCAAGTCCTTAAATTGCTCAAAAAGAGACAGTCAAGTGTGACACTTATTCAATTAATTAACCGCTTTATTGCCCATGTGGCACAGAAGAAAGAAAAGAGTCCCTTAGGAGACATTGGGAGATTTGTATAGTACAATAGATTTCAGCAGTGATTTCTCTGCAGATTCACAAGTCTCACAGATACGTAGCAGTTATGGTGCAAATGCAATATTTATGCAGTATGTTTCATTGTTATTGTATATTTATATACTTATGTACTTTCACTTTATTAGTTTGGGGTTTTTATTTTATTATAGAGCTAGCATAAAAAGACAGTCAAAGTATTACTTGTCTCTTTTCAGACACACACAAATAGTTTAATTTTTATAAACTGCATCTGAGGTACCCTTAGTTTCATTGACTCAAGTGGGTAAGAAAACACCAGGAAATACATTATGTCTAATAAATTATACATTGGAATGACACACAGAAATTACTTTTAGCTGCACATATTGACACTGTGCTTCTTCATTACTTTCCTGCCTCCTAGGACATCTCTGAAAGGTTAAAGTTGGGGAAAGGGTTATGTTTAGGGTTAGAGTTATGGTTATGCTTAGGTTTAGGGTTATCGTTAAATTTGGGGTTAAGATTAGGTTTAGGTTAGGGTTAGGATTAGGTAAATGGTTATGGTTAGGGCTACAGTTTAGGATAGGTTCAGATTAGGTATAGAGTTAGGGATAGGTTAGGTTAGGGTTTGTCTTAGAGTAAGGTTAGGAATATGTTTAGGGTGAAGTTTAGGGTTAGAGTTAGGGTTAGGGTAAGGTGTAGGGTTAGGCTTAAGGTTATGTTAGGACAACGTTTAGAGTTATATTTAGGTTTAGCGCTAGAGTTAAGGTTAGGTTTAGGATTAGGTATAGGGTTAGTTTTAGGGTTATGGATAGGTTAGTGTTAGGGTAGGGCTACAGTTAGGGTTATGATTAGGGTTAGGTTTAAGGTTATGGTTAGAATTAAGTTTAGGGTCAGGGTTAGAGTTAGGTTTAGGTTAGAGTAAGGTTTAGTGTTAGAGTTAGATTTATGTTTTGTGTTAGGTTTGAGGTTAAGTTTCACATTTACACAGAGCTCACCTGACAATCATGACAAGGAAACAGCAAATTCATCTCTATAGTCCTTGTCAAGCCTATTTCTATATTTGGATAAAAAGAAGCATTTTTGAAACTGTAAAATAATAATAATAATAATAATAATACTTGTTTTTTGTGTGATCAAACATACTAAATCAAAAGCATGAAATGATTCACATATACAATTGCATACTAAAAAGTACATAGACAATTGCTAAGAATTTATAGAAAATGATTTAATCTTTATTAATTACACTTAAATGTTTTGCATGTTACTTTTAAGGCTACTGCAGAAAATTATCTATTAGGAATGATAGTAGTGATGTAATGACGTCAATTTTAGTGTTTGAAAGATGCACATTTTGTCACTTGATTATGTGACAAAATGTTTTCTAAGAATGAGGGCATGGAGGAGTAAGCACTGTGTTTTCCTTTCTTTCTGTGTGACATTATATTAAAATCACAGCGAAGACTGTCATCACAGCACAAATGGGTTCACTTTGGTTCTCTTTCTCTTCTTTTCTTTGGCTGTGGAAGAAAGAGTGTTCAGAGAATTCAAGCATTTCAAAATATAGGAAAAAAATGAGACAAAATCTATGCTTTGTATGAGTGATTCAAAAGGAGTGAAAATGCTATTTGGTTCTTTTTTTCCTGAATAACGACATCCTGTATTTAATTAATTTATTTATTTTATATGCAGAATTTTTTTTTTTTTTTTTTTTTTTTTGATAATTGGGGTTTGTTTTTTTCCTGGTTAACGTGTAATAATGCACCAGTTTCCTGTCTCCTATTTCTTCCCCTCACCCTCACTGCTGTGTTACAGCGCACACGTATGACACAGTTTGACTAAAGCTCTGTTGCATTAGACAGACACTTTTGCCATTTTAAACACAAGCCACGCCATGTCAAACACTGTCCGTCCCTGCAGTTCAAAGCGTCTCCCCCTGCAGGACAAATACAACACTGCATTTGTGTGCCTACTCCTAGTTGTCATTTAATTATTTTGGCATAGAAGGGTATGTGGGTGGACTAAAGGCTCTAGGGACTATGGAATAAATACATGCACAGCAAACCAATCTGTGCTGATTACACCAAGTCTCAGCGTGTTGGTTTTTCGCTGTGTAGGAAACTGCAAGTGTGCAGGATTGGAGTTTGCCTGTACAAAGAGAAAACATCTCACTTGCAGGTTGATCAGGTGATGCAGACCTCAGCTCTGTGCTGCATACATGCGTTTAACCAGAAGACCCTGACTTGTAATCTCACAGGTCTTGAAATATTTAACTTTAAAATAAATTTAGCCAAGTTCATTAATGATACACCCTGATGTGGAAAAAAAGTGTTCAGAACTTGCAACAAACTTACAACAAACAGACACATAACATACTATATATACAGACAAATGCACAAATATATATATGCATTTATATGTTTATGTATGTATGTACACGCAATATATATATATATATAGGCATATGAATAAAAAATATACATATCCCAGTGCTCCAGAGGATTGCCCTTAACCAGAGCTGCATTTCAGTACTTCGTTCTGCAAGATGTTTTAACTGAACTTATTGGTACCTGTATTCAACCCCAGGGGCCCCTTAAACTTGCTCACATGTCTCTGCCTCTCATCAGCCTCTCTCCTCGTGTTCCCCTCCGCCGCTCACTGCATGGATCTAAAAAATCTGAAACTAAGTGAAGCAAATTGTGCCCGGTGGATGAGCCGTGGGAATTAGAGGCAGTTGAAGCTGTCTTTGGAGCTCCATTAGCACAAGATGACACCTATTAGGTGACCCAAGTCCTTTACGAAGACAGCTCAGAAAAGAGGGAGTTCTCATTAGCTGGCCCAGATTTACCGTGGGGCTGTCGGCGCATTAGAAACCAAAGGACACTGCCCAGAAAATGTGAGCTTTTATAACTAAAACAGCATTCTTTTGTCCATTACTGTGTGTGGAGTCTGAAAAAAATCCATAAACCGTATACAGTTCATGTTAAGTCAGTTTGGGTACCAGAGAAGTTAAAACACACCATAATACATCGGCGAACCTTCTCTGGATTCCTCTTCCATCTTTGCAAACTGAGTGGTATCAACATCCCTTTAATCTAATGGCCCCAGCTAACATTTTTTTCTCAATGCTTTTACTTTTGACACTCCAGTCTCGGTAATTCAGTTACGCAATTCATGAGTGCTACAGAACTCTTATTCTCCACAGTACATCCAGGATAGAGCATGGAGCTAAATAAAACTGCCTATAAAACCACAACGTAAACAAGAACAATAATACTGACTTCACGCATCCAGAGTTGTGCGTTTGGGTCCAGACCATTGCATTAGGTGCGAGTAGCATGCTACACTACAACCTTTATTACCAGTTTCAGAATAATAAGAAAAAAAAGTGAGAAAAAAAAAAGTGACTTCGTGAACTGTGGATAGATCACACAAACAAACTAAATTTAAATTGAAATAAATAAATAGAACACATTGAAAATAGTGACATGTCTTCCATTTATGCACTCTCCAAAGAAGCAAAGCTGTTACTGTGATTGAAAATGGGAGCAAACGGGAATAAAATGTTTGCAGTCAAATCACACACTGCTTCCTTCTAGTTAACAGTAGTTAAAGTCAATTAATTTACCCTCCATTTATTACGACATAACAATTGAAAACAACCCAAGCCTTTGCATGGCTGCTGCAATTAATGCATCTCTGCGCCGGTGTGTCCCACAAGCAGTTAGTGCTAGATTAAAATAACTGATTCACGCACAGGGACTGTGTCTCAGATGCTATTCTGAGACTCTGTTTTACTCCAAAGAAAAAAAATTATAAATAAACTACAGAAGAGTAACATATTCCCAAATGGTAGTCTGATATGAATGATAAGATGGTGCTAGAACTTAGTGTTCAAAGCAATCATACCATGGCACTGGTAATCATTGACTGTTACACAAAGGACAGGTATGTGGATTCCTAAAGATATAGATTCAGATAGAGGGGAGTGACCCAGAAAGGTCAGTTAGAGCCCCTTGATGAAATTAATGCTGGGAAGTATAGTTTTTTTTTTTTTTTTTGGTGGTAAAGCAGCGATTCTGGGGAATAGGGGCTGGAGTAGGTGTTACACGTGCTAGTAATGTGTGTCTATGTATAGAAAGGGGAGGGGGGCTGACACACGTCATCATGTACCTGAGAACCGAAACTGCTGAATATGTTTGAAATGGCCTTGAAAGGTGCAATTAAATGCATGCAAGAAAATGACTTATTTTTAGATGGAAATCAAAGGCCTGCTTCACATTTACGGCTTCAGATAGGCTCCCTTTGCACTTTCAGACATGGACGTGGTTATATAAACCAGGTTTAAAAACTTACATAAAGTCACTGATTATGTCATACTGCCAATCAACCTACCAGCTGGGAAACGAACAAGTGAGCCAGTGTTTTCTTCAGTGCATTGCAGTTTGCAGAGCTGTAACAATTACTGAATATGAGCCAGCTACACAGACAGACTTGAGCTGCTTTTATGGGGCAAAAAAATTTTTAGTACTACTTCTATTACTGGTACATGACGATGTCTCTAAATGTCTCATAATTTGATTGGCTAATTAGCCATTCCATAAAAGCAAATAAGCACACTAAAAGAATTAATGTTTAAAAAAAATACATTAATTCACACAATGGTATACTAACACTGATAAATTATAAATTTTATAAAAAAGCAGTATATGATTTTATGTTTCAGAATGAAGTTAAAAAGAAAAGAACAAATAATTTCTAATTAAGTGTCACCTACAGAAAGAATTCCATCACATAGTTAACACATTTAATACCACTTTGGATAACTGAGCAGTGAGTTTAAATATTCTGATATATAATCTCAGACAAAGAAATGAGAGAATTCCTGAAGTAATACAATATCTGTGTGCAATTTAGGGAATTCACACACTATTCATCCAGTGCATGAGAGGCACATTCATATCATCACTGAAACTAATATAAACAACATCCATTTCATTGCTGTAGCCAAATGGAAATCCTGCAACTGTGATAAGAAAGAGTAGCCTCTATGATGGCACATTTTCATAAAGCCAGAAAAATCTCATGTAATGCACAGTGAACCATACATTAGGGCCACTTCACAGGCACAGAACAACAGGATTAGCAAAAACAAACACACAATCTACAAAAACCCAAGACCACTTATTCAAGGCGCACGCTAGCCTATTTGAACCTACCCAGCTGGCCCGATTTATCCTTAACGAGATAATTAGCAGATTGCCGCTGTTCTGCTTTCCACAAAACCACAGATCTCAGTGAGCAAAGAGAAGGAATCATCATAGACACATTCATATCCTGCTTTCAAATGCAGTTCCAGCATGGTCGTTTGTACATACTTCAGTTTTATATTTGCTGGTGGACAAGCACTAATGAGACCTGTCCAATTTATCATGATGCAGGAGATTATGCAGAAGTACTGGGGGGGGGGGGGGGGGGGGCGGGGGGGGGGGGGGGGGGGGGGGGGGGGGGGGGGGGGGGG
>JABJVR010046098.1:0-30241 GCA_025773905.1 Chitala chitala
TATATGCTACCCCAATCTCTTTTTCTCAGTTGTACTAATGGAAGCTGTTCATATCACTTTGCAATCCGGCTTTATCTTTATACACAGCTACATATGCACCATCGGATATTATGGTTGCGTAGAAACCGTCGGGGGGGCGCGTGCAGCGTGTCATAAATATTCTTGCTACAGAGTCTGATCAACTGGTTCGTATGACATTTTGGCAGGTTCAGGATGTGGATTACACCATGCGGTGGCCGTGTACTTGGGCCACATTGTTAGACCACGCAATCCACAGTCAGATCAGTTGTCTGTGCGTGGCATTTCACGCTGTCATCCGCACAAAGCGGTTCCTGTGCACGATTGTGGGCAGCGACCTGTCTGCCATGTGACCGTGAAGACACCATTACCTCGACATAGGTTACCGCCTAGTGTAAGAGATGTGCCGATTTCACAGTGTTACATCTTAGAAGTGACAACATCTGAGTGGATTACAACGTGTCAAAATACGTATTTCTTAATTAGATACACTACTTTTGTCATTGGTCTTATTTATTTTTTACTTTAAGTCGACGTCAAGTTGATAATACAAATATTTCGTTGTGTCTGTAGTCGTTTATAAATATTTTTTAAATGACACGTCATGCAATGAAAAACAAGTGAAATTTTGTCTCGATTAACAGATGGTAAAATATAAAGCAGATTTAGCTACAGTACTTGACAATGAATCACCACCATTCAGTTGATACTTCACAAGCATTTTAATTTAAATCTGTAAAATATTTTGTCTGAATACGTTGGTCTTTGTCTACAAATACCTATTTTTCAGTGAATAATTTGCGTCAGATTTGATTGTAGTTTTGAAGTAGTCAGTTTGGAAGGCAATGTCAGCTGAGTACCTGAGCAGGTCAGATGGAGGGGCTGGACTGGATTGTTTTAGAATCTTTTCAAACAAACACTGAATAGAAACAGCAGGACATTCTATGTGTAAATACTATATTTATGTTCAGCATCTCTCATTTTTTTCCCATTTTAAAAAGTAGGAAACAAATTGTTTTGCTAAAGCCGACTGACAGTATAATAAGAAGAGGCAGGAATGGGCCAGTGTGAAGATATGTGGCCTGCATCATATCACAGATGAAGTCATCCAGGATGCCTCAGAGAGTGCTCCCACCTGCGTACCTGAGGACAAGCACTACTATCGTTAGTGAAACATATCGGGAAAACTAAGGGCTGTTTAATGACTGAATATTAATATGGTTTATGGAGATTATGACCCTGTACCTAATGTGATGTGTAAATTAGTCATAAACAGTTTTGGGACTGGAAGTGGCATGTTAGACAATGTCATGTGTGCATCACATTATCCAGGTGTCCCACGCAGCCATTTTGATTCACGACCATGCATCCCATTTCAGAGGACGTCCAGTCTGTTTGTCCTAATTAAGCACTTGCTGTAAAGTTTGTACCGATGTCCCATATTTTAGTAGTAAACAGTTTCCTTTATTTAAAATCAAAAGCATCTAATATGAACAAGTATTTTCTTAACCCAGGCTAATGCTTTGCCTGTGTGTTTGTCTGTTCACTTATCCATTTATTTATTTAGATGGCACAGTTTTTTTTGTAATTACATTTTATTAAGTATAGTTACACCTGTAGCTATATTACAGATATGTTAAGTATACTGTAGTGTGATTAAAAGGTGATATGCAGGTTTTATTCTTTCATTCATTCATTCAGGTGACATAGTGGTGGCTCAGTGCAGGAGGAAACTAAATGAGGAGAGTTGCACTAAACTCTACATCCTTGGGTTCCATTTACAGAGTCCATGCGATCTGATATACCAGACATTGTCCTTCTTCTGTGAGCTGTGGGCCACTCGTCAGTAACAAGAGATCTCTAAAGGTGGCATGTAATGCAGCAATACAGCACACCCGGCAGGGTGCCTCATTGGCGAAGCGTTGGTGGCTTCCTCCATACATGGTTCAGACAGAAGACCCAGACAGTGCATCTGAGCTTCCCAACTCTATCAGTCAGTCAGACAGATCTGAGCAATAAATGCCCAGTGATGGATAGACATGCCGTTGTGTGAATTTCCACAAGGTATACTAACATTATTTTTCTGACAAATGTCCTGTCAGACATAAAGCCTTAGAACTGGATATTACCTTCAGAGCTCTTTGAGTATGCGTCTTTGCCTGTGTTCCTTTAGGGAAAGGAAACAGGTTCTATAGCCAAATATGTGAGTCGGTTACAAGGAATTTGTTCTCTGCATTTAACCCATCCCAGTGGGGGGAACAGTGGGCAGCAATTTTTCAGCATCAGGGAAGGTAGCACGGAGTGTCTTGCTCAGGGACACACCTGGTGACTGGGCTGAGGTTTGAACCAGGGTATTTCCCATCTTGGCTTGAGATCCTACCTACTGAGCCACCAGGCCACTTTAGTGGGGCTGGGCTTTGTAATGGAACCACTTGTGTGTCTGTCACCTTTAAACCAGGTAACGAATATGCATACACACATGCTCTGGGGGTAGTCTGAGGACGTGTGCACCACGGGCAGGGCATGGTTGCTGAATGCTCTGCCAGGGCAAGGATTTCACCAGCCTAGGCTTTGTGCCTTTCTGCCAAAGCTGTGCAGTCACTACACAAAACGTTCAACTCCAACTCTTCAATGTATGGTACCTCCAACTCCACAGCACTGGTTTAAATGCTGATCATCTTATTACTTGTATAATAAATTAATTAAATATCCTAACATATAACAAGATACAGTAATAAATAACCTTTGTCATTTTAATTGAAATGGGACTATTTGTTTTGTTGCCTAATGTAGTCTAAAAAGTTGAACATTATTTTGGGGGTTGACTTATCCGGTGAATATAAGCCTAAACTTATGTTACACCTCTGATTTTGGGGGGTTGACTTATACATCATATCGACTTATATGCTGGCGTAGTCAGAACATTTTTACCAAGTCCAATTCCAGTAACCCAATCATTGCTTCAAGTCCAATTCCACAGCCCTGCTTTCTACTCTGAGATGTCCTGTTCCGACTCTGCACAGCTGCAGAACATTGCACAGATATCTAAAGCTAAAACAGAGAAATAAAGCTGAAAATTGTCTCCCTTACTTTACTAATTACACAGACACACTTAGCTGGATTCCAGACGGTGCTGCTCTGCACATAGCATTATGTTATCTTGGGACAATTCCACAGTCCAACTGCATCACGACGAGTTGGTATTTTAGCTTAGTGGTTAGCACATTAGCGTACCAACTTGGTGGGAGGGGCAGTGTGTGTGGATTGTCAGTAAAAGCATTAGGAAAAATTCCCATCACCGCACCCTGATTTCAGATGCTTCACACTGAATGGGCTGTTGTTTTCCTGGTTTAAAGGTGTGGCCCTCTGCTACCGGTTTTCTCCCATTCAGGTAAAGTGACACAGTCATCCTGGCACCGTCGCTGTGCTGCCCTGACATGCAGTTCTCCTCTGAGCTGTCATGCAGTAAATGAATTTGGATCAAAGCGGAGGCACACCTTTTGCTGCTCCTTGGAATGTTCTTTGTGAAACAGAAAGCAAAGTGTCATTACAGTCAATGGGGGTGCTTAGCCAGACAGGACAGCTGTTTTATCTGAACCAGAAGACAAGCGAAGGAGGAACAAAAACAGTGTGGGGGGTGGGTGGAAGTGTCTTGGGGTTCAATGTCAACTGGCTGGCCAAGACTTTGGACATAATATGAGAGAAATAGTGTGTTTGACATTAAAAACATAATGTTCATTATCAGTATGTGATAAACGGAGAGCTCCTTAAAAATAACGTTTTTATAAACCGTTCATAGCAGCTACCTCAATGACAGTGACATCAACATCAAGAAAAACAATTAAGTTGCTTTGATGTCCTGGAGAACAGAGGACCTGGTGTGGGAAACAAACGTATTCCATGCCACTCTTATTTCCATTGTTCAAGGGAGTTGGCGGTATTTAATAATTGATGTTCCTCGATAAGATCCATTATTGGGCAGCCAATGCTTGGTACGCAGTGAGAATGTAGTTGGCCTCTTTTGTCATTAGTGAGAGCAGGTTTGGGATTGAACCCTGCGAGGAAGGACCCCACTGTGGCGGCTCGTGCTTCTCTCTGATGGAGAGGGTATCAGGAGAGGGTAGCAGAAAGGCCTGGTTTTGGGACAGGACCAAAAAACATTTGGTTTATTCTTTCCTTTCCTTGTGTTTTTGTCTTTCTTCCCTCCGTCCGTCTGATTACCACACGGCGTTGCGTCTCCCTACGCCCTTCATTTTCTAGGCATTCGGATCAGCTTTCTTGGTTCTGTTAAAGAACTCCTGTTATTCTTAAACTCTCTTTTAATGAAAAAGTTAATCCATCTTTCTCAATCAAAGCAGTCAACTACCAGCAGATTTTAAGAAACATTTTTAAACTCCTTTGTGAGAAACATGGTGCATAAGCATAAAAATATTTAATATTTGAACTGAAGGACATAAAACTGCCGCCTTATTGTCACAAGTCAAATTTCTTGACCACTGTGCTGCCCTTTTACAAAAAAAAAAAAATCCCTAAAAAATGTTTTAAATTTATTATGGCTCCATGTTAGGATGTCAAAGGTGTTAGGGTGCTTTGGTAAGGTGTTAGGGTGCTTTGGTAAGGTGTTTGCATGAATTGTCAAGACTTAGAAGAAGGAACAATGTTATATTATAATATTATTGTGAGTGAACCTGAAAAGCCTTTTCTGTACAGCTTCTATGTGGTGACACCCCTGGGTGTTAGTGTGAGGGCAGCTTCCTGGGTGTCAGTGTGAGGGCAGCTTCCTGGGTGTCAGTGTGAGGGCAGCTTCCTGGGTGTTAGTGTGAGGTCAGCTTCCTGGATGTTAGTGTAAGAATATCTTCCTGGGTGTTAATGTAAGGGCATTTGCCTGGGTATTACTGTATGTGCAGTTGCCTGGGTGATAGTGTAAGTGTAGTTACTATAGGTGCAGTTAATTCTGTCCACAGTGTATCAGCCACTGCTCAGAATTTGTCCCCTTGTAGGGAATGAGACCTAGAGCTGTGCCACCCCCTAACACACACACACACACACACACACACACACACACACACACACACACACACACACACACACACACACACACACACAACAACCACTCTGCTCTCAGTATTCAGGGGGTGTGTCTGTTTTCTGGTCTGACAGATTAAACCCCCCCTCCAGGAACCCTTTACAAATGAATGACTGTATGACTGTAGAAACTACTGTGCTTGCATTAGTCTACTTATAATTTATGGTGAAGCAGTAATCTGAGGATTGCGAAATAAGAAAAAAATATAATCAACTGAATAAACATATGACATAACTGTAGAAGTTCAAACCCTACAGGTACATATGGACCTGTGGCCTGAACCATAACCTGGTTAGTAGAACTGGACACATGGTAATGGTGTATTGAGCCGCTCTATTAGAGAGCAGGTTTTCTATCTCCATGGCTACATTTGACATAGAGCACTGCTTACTATGGACTTGGGTGAAAAAAATGTACAAATTTGACAGCGTACTTAGTATGGAATTTAAATGAGCATGCTGCATGTTGGACATACTACAACATTGCATCCTGCAGATGCCATTGATCATGGAGGTTCGATAGCATACGTAGCCATGTTTCCCCCAGCCATTGGAATTCTGGGATTGAATTATGTCCAGTGCTGACACACTTTGGATTTTGGCTGGATGTAGCGTGTTGGTCAGGCAGTTTTTGCATACTCATTGATGCATTTTATGGTTTTGGACACAATGGTTTTGCCAAAAGCGCTTTGTTGGCCTACTTTTTATGGTGGAAGTGTGAGATTATGAATGCAGCCCGTGTTTAACAGGGCCTGTCTGTGACAGGCAAGATTGGACTCGTGTGTAGGAACAGGTAAGGTAAATGGAAAGAGAGCAGTTACTGTAGTCGCACATGCACATTCCTTTTACCGCAGTCTTACTTAGAACAGCTGGTTAAGGACCTCCCCCCACCACGACACATTCTTCCTACATGCCCGATCTCTCGTGTGCATTCTTTCCAGAGGGAGGATTTCCCAAGTAACTTTCCTGGGAATCTGGGAATGAGCTTTCTGGGACACATCTAAATGAGTGACAGTCAACAATATGCATGTGTTTTGTAGACATATATTTTATGGAGATTTACGCTAATCTCTGCATTGATAGCGGAAACCTTAATGTAGTGTGTGTGTGTGTGTGTGTGTTATTAGATGGTTTGTGAGCTGTTCAGCAGTGATCCAGCACATTTGCTCATACCCCTGTTATATTTGTAATTTTCACATTTGAGGAGAGTGACGGGGCTTCTTGGACAAGGTCATATTTCAAAGGAAATATTCTAGTTCAGTAAATACTTTGTTCGTCACCAACATTACAAGGAAAAAAAAAAACTCGTACATCATTTGTGTGTGGTAAAGTGGGTGTTGATGAGAACAAACCTCTGCATCTGTGTCTACTTTCTAGGAACTGAGAATGAAAAGTGTTGGAGGGGTGGGGTGAGCAAGAGGTGAGGTGAGTGAGGGGTAGGGTAGGGGGCAGGGCAATGGGTCCCGGTGCTTACCTATCAGCAGTGGTATTTGCACAAGGGCTAGCTTCCGTCTGGTCCTCAACTCACCTCCCAGCTTTAGAACTTCTCAGTAGGTGGCAGTCTGTGTAAAGTGTCCAAAATGGAGTTCCCACTAAGCATGGCTACATGTTCAGTAGCTCATGAAGTATGAGTTGAGAGGAATGGATTTCATGCAAGATCCTCTGCGTGATGCTCCAGGGCTGCAGTCTGAGGGCACCTCAGTCTAAGTGAATGTATAGTGCCTGTGCTAGGGGCACACACAGGGTGGGTGGTAGAGAATAAGTCCAGTTCTTAAATGGCTCTCCCAGGCACTCCCAGCAGTTTTGTAATGTGTAGCTGAAGTGTGCAGAATAACATCATAAAAATGATTATTAATATGTTCCCTTGAAACAACTTTGAAGTGCCAGCATCAAGGTTTTAGCAAGGCTCGTGTGAAACAAACACACGCACACACATGCACACACACTTGGGTCTAAGTCAGGTGAAACCAAAAGAGTTTGTGGACCAGTGAAGAATTTTGAGATCCCGTTCTAAATCCAGAGCAGGCTTCCTCTAATCCATGCTAGCTGGACAGCATACATCAGGGGAAAGGGCATGGTTGGATTCTCTGGGTCTTCATGGGGGAAGCACCGAAGAGCTCCTGTTATTACGTGCAGTGTCCATATGGTCTCCCGAGTTGACTAGCCATGAGGACCTCAGCAGCAGCAAACTGCCTTTGGGAGGGGAGACACAGAGAGAAAAAAGTCCCACAGAAACTCGTTCACTTCCTTATGCTAACAAACTGTAGCAAGTGGATTTGCTGTTTGTTAATTACGAGGGTGTGCGGTGTGACTAATGCATGGATAATTAAGCTGTCATGTGCTTCTCATGGTTGTGACACGGAGACCATCAACCTTGGATTAAGCAATTGACTTGGCTATGAAGTTACATGTAAGAATTCACAGGATGCCTAAATTCGGTAGGATTGTTTGTGAGTCCGTTTCCTCTGTAGACCAGCTGCTGTCTGCACATCACTGAAGTTGCAGCAGCACACATTGGGTTTGAGAGCAGTTTTTCAATCAGCCTTTCTCACTCTTCCACAGGAAAGCACGCAGACCAGCGCTATCAAAAACGTGCCTGTGTGTTTTTACTGCCCAGTGGTGATAGAAAAACGGTGCCCGTTCTGATCAGCTGCAACGTGTGAAATATGTCACGGTAAACCTCTGCCCTGGTTGGCAGCGTGAAGTTCAGTGGGTAAGGTTTAACCTGGCATGCAAAGAGAATGTGTACGAGCATATAGGGGAAGGTTGAGACAGGCGCACGGATAACAGTGGACCTCTATCGGGTTTCATTTAACAAGTTACAATACTTGGTAGATTGATACCCTGAAATACAGGTACACAGAAGCATGTACATGCTGTTCCTAACGTAGGATCAGTTAGACTTGTGTAATTTGTAATTGGAGTAATCAAGCGGGTGATGTCTAGTGAATGTTCTACAGGCGGAGCAGCGAGCAGTTCAGTGCCGAGCCCTTTGTAAGCAGTGCTGCTTCTCTTGCCTTCTTGGTGTCCAAAAACACATCTGTATCCCAGGTCACAGATGTTCACCTGTGGGTTCTTCACACAAAGGGAGGAAGAATACTCCAGGCTCAGAGAGATGCTTCTGCGAGGAGTCACGCTTTTTTTTGGTAGAGATGTGTTGGAAAATGTGTTTCTTATCTCTCTCTGTATCGGAAGATTTTTTATTATTACTTTAAACTTACACGGATCCCTCCTTTTCCCAGAGGAATTATGTAGGGGTGGTCGTCCCAGTAATACAGGAGAAGGTTCTCATATCAGTTGATATCAGTAGATTTGTTAGCTGCGAGATGGAGGATCTGAACGAGTCAGCAGAATGGGATGTTTTTTTTTTCTTTTGCCTGAGGAGATGCAGAAAAGGAGGTAGGAATGCCCAGCACGGTACCGTACACAAAACCCAAACTCTTTGTGCCACTGAGGATCGTGCACCGCTGAGTCTGAAAATGAAATTTGACTTGTGGTGTTTCCACCAATGTACAGGACAGTTGAAAATAATCCCCCAAAGAAATCTGATCTCAGGCTGCATTACTAAGAGAGAAATTAGGGTTTGCGGGAAAGTGACCTTTAGTACTGTAGGACCTACACAGTTGTCTCCCTGTGGTTAGGAAGATTGGGAGAGGCTGCAGTGTTGCACAATGTGGTTTTGGATGTTGCCATGGGCGCATCTGTACTGTGTGTTTAAACGTAGATGCAAACATAACAGTCGTTGCAGCTGCATCACAGGAGGTGATCTGAAAACGGGACAGTGTACGTGAAAACAGACAAGAGCCATTAACTTTAGTACATCAGACAGGAAGAGTGAGATATGGCTTCTGATGGATATGATTACGTCAGGCGTACGGTGACAATCCTCTCTGGCTACAACAGTAAGTTCAACAGCATGTCTAATGAATGTTTTTACAGTAAAGGTACTATAGCTATGAAGTAAAGTGCGGTGAACTTTAAGAAGCTGGGACAGTGGTTTTGTTGTAAGGACATTGTGATGTGTCGGTGTTATGGGATGGGAAGGTGTATGTGTGTGTGCGTGTGTGTGTGTGTGTGTGTGTTTGTGTGTGTGTGTGTGTGTGTGTGTGTGTGTATGTATGTGTGTGTATGCGTGTGTATGCGAGGGGTGTCCTCATTCATTCGGGCCCCTGTGCCAGTCTTCCCATGTGCTGTGGCACACCCTCCCTCCACTTCTTTACTCAAGTGTTCTTAGCAGCCGAGATTGCAGCGAGAGCCCCCACTGTGCCACCCGCCCACCTACCCTCTCTGTCCTAATCCCCTATAATCTGTTTGCTACGTCCCTGTCCCCCTTTCCTAGCCGCCCCCGCTTTGATCGCTCTCTCCAGGCCTCTAACTGTCCCTCCCCCCACACGCCTTTCATTTCCATTTCCTCTGTGCAGATGTCCGTCTATTTCCCTAATTGAACAGTGGAAGCTTTAGCGATTTAACTAAAGGAACGTCGCGTTACTGGACCAGATGACATACACACACGGCGGCCGTGTGTACACAGACGGACCACGTAGTCCACCAGTGTGTGTCACTTGTTGTCCCTTTTTTTTGATGCAGGAGTGGTGGCTTCGTGCTGACATGGCATGGCCCACCATTTCTGTGAGCGCGAGCTGGGAAATGGAAATCAGGGGAGTTTGAATGCAGGGACGTTCCCTCTACATTCTGATACACTGTGTAGACTGCACCAGCACCGATGCTAGATATGCCAAATTTATTTTCACAAATATATTCCTGAGCTGCTCATTGAACCCCTGTCCACATGATAATGACACTGATGTACAGTACGCAGCAAGAGCTGAAATACTTCATTAGTCATTAATGCTTACAGCTTTCTGCTCTCTATACACTCTGCTGTGTTGCACTTTTAAAACTGCAGGTAGCATTGGAAGCTGAGCCTTTATCAGTATGCATTAAATTTAGTCATTTGGACAAAAATAGGCTCCAGGCCTTGCCAGTAATAAATATTCATGAGGAAAGCGGTGGAGATGGGGGGGGGGGCAGGGCCGCAGCACTTTAGCCGAGACTGGAGGGGAACACAAAGTGCCAGGGCTCGTTAGTGATGAGCTGCCTGTTATAACACACCGGCTGTGAGACACCTCTGTGCCAGGATCTGCTACATCAAGCCTGTTCTGCCAAACCCTCCAGGAAAGAACCTGTGCACACGTGACCGTGCCCCAGACCCGGAGGTGTGAAGTATCACTTTTAACTCTGGGTGATGCCTTTTATTTATTTATTTATTTCTTTATGTATGTGTTTGCCATCAGAGACCTGACAATGAGGAGTTGAGCACTGACCTTTGAATGAAAACCTTCCTAATGCAACAAAGGCTTTATTTGTCTCTTGCACAGCACAGAGCTGATGTTGTGGCGACCGTCAACATCACAGGAGGGGTTTAGGTGCTGCAGAGTGTGACTGTGCAGTGCTACGTACCATGCAAAGCCCTGAAATAAAATGAGCGCGGGGCCATGTGACTTTCCTGAATACCGAGTATAAGTGACAATTATAAATAAGTAAATCAGGGATCCGTAAAACGGGATATTGCAGATCTTGCCGGAAGAAGCTCTTGGTGATGACATTGTGTTGCTTTGCTTGTGAAGCACTTGGTTTCCATAAGGGTCTTACTTAGCATGGTGTTCCTGATTGGTACAACACACCAGTCTAACCATTACACTGTGCTGGACAGTAGAGGGAGTAGATGATGGATGATGGCTCTAAACACCAGCAGAGTATGAGTGTAACAGACAGAGGCACACTCGGCCCCACTTTCTCTTTTAACTTTAGTAATCACAGAGAGCGCCAGGGAGTGAACCTGACCGCCTGGTTGACCTCACCTTACAGGGTCCTCATCTCTGCAGCCACCCATCTTACCTGACGGCTGGCCCCAAGGAGGCACGGCCCAGGGTTGGCGCAGGCTGCGGTGCCCCTCCCTGTGATGAGAATTCGAGCTGTGGCGCTTGGGGAGGCTGAGACTACTCGTGGCTGTCATTTGAAAAAGGATGAACGTCCTCACCAAGTTGTCAGCTGTCTGCGCAGCGTGAAAAATTTTTCTACTTACGTGCTTTGTAAGATGTTTTGTTTAGCAGAATGTAACGACTTCGGTGTTTGAATTTTGTTCGGTTTGGTCCACCACCTTTTTGCTGACGTGAATTGTAATGCCTGACGGCAGAGCCCAGTTAAAACTCGAACGCCGCGACCTCTTCGTTGCAAGTCACGGCATCTGTTTTTTCTGTTCTCACCAGAGGAGGTGTTATTTGCACTTGGTGACAGTCAGTGTTGGGGGCAGTTGGGTAGACTGAGCAGTTCCGTGTTTACCCAACTTTCAAATTGTACTTGGTTGCTTTGATTTATTAATATCGCCACTCCTGATGCGTGGCAAAAAATAACCTTTTCATAGCTGTCTGTTCGACTGTCCATCATGAATTAAGACGGGAAGCTCAGCAGATTTGGTCCAAACTTAAGAACACGGACTATTGGCTGTTTTTAATTGTGGAGGAAGCCTCTTTTGTCATAAGCGCATTTGGTGTGGAAATGCCAAAGCAGAGGAGTAAAGAAAAGAGGTGGGCTTTTAGGGGGTGAAGGGCTTCAGTGGAGGAAGCAACATCTCCCCTTGGAGTCCTGGCGGTCTCTGGACAAAAAGAACTTCCTTTATACTCACTGTGTAAAGTCACTCCCTTGAGAATGCAGTTTGATGCTGAATACTCTGGCCGGTAGCACAGACACCATGTTAGGAGGAGTGGGCTTTTAACCTTTAACTGGTAATCTTATTGTGGCATGGACTCATGAGGTTTAGCTTGTGCGTGCGCGTGTGTGTGTGTGTGTGTGTGTGTGTGTGTGTGTGTGTGTGTGTGTGTGTGTGTGTGTGTAGGAGACAGGCAGCAGTAGCAGTGTAAGTAAACCCATGAGGACGACAGGCCTTCTTGCCTGAAGCATATGACTCTAGTTTGTTCTCAGCTCATGTGATCTGCTGTTCTGCAGTCCTTTTCAGATGCCAGCGTTGTCCTGAATTTGTAGAACTCTTCTCTCTCTCACTCGCTTTTTCTCTGTGTTTTGTTGTAAGGAAAGAAACTCGGATATATAAAAAGCAGTTTTAAAATTCTATGCTGTAATATGGAAGACATCATTAGGAAGTGACCACCCCTTTTATAAGCATGTGCATTTGATTGTGTGTGTAGTGGTTGTGGCATGATAATTATTTCAGTGTCAGGCTAAGATGAGTGCTTGCTACACTCATTACATAATCAGCAGTAGAGAACTCATAAACACACATGCAGACACACACAAATGCACACAGTGAGCACCCATGTACGAGGTTGTCCAAATTAATCTCAAAATCCATTCGTTCCTTTCCTGAGGCAACACACTATTTTAGTTACCTGTTTAAAAAAGACTTTAACCAAACAGAAAGAACTTTAGTTCAGTTTGCTTTGAACATTATGACTGAAGCTTGAGTTATTGTATCTTTGTCTTGAGGTATTGTTACATGTTTAGCATTTTTATGAAAAGATGGGCCTGCTGCAAGACAAGACAGAGTATGCTCACCTCTTTGTACCTGACAACAATCTGATCTGCTTGGGCTAATTTGCTTGCCTGTAAATTAAACAGCCCATTCTTTCCGTCCTGCTCACCTTGTCATAGTCTCTGTGTCAGCCCACCATTGTAGACGAAGACAGGAGAGTTTAGGAACTTCTGGCCGGAATGTCGGCCAGCTTGCGTGTATCTGGAGCTGACTGAGTAGAATGTGCTGCCAGGAGACCCCGTCAAGGTGACCCTGTGGCGTTTTCTGAAGCTGATATCAGCCACGTAAAGAAAAGCATGCATGACCTCACAGGCGACGGATGTGTTCTGGTACGCAATGGAGAACGTCACATCAAGCCGTGAACGGGAGTACTAGTAAGTATTTTGAGTTACAGAATTACCCGCAGGGAGAAGAATTTTGCCATAAAACCCTGGCCATGAGTTATTTGATTATGGTTAAATAAGGATTTTTTTGTACTGGGGTGATACTTGTTCCTTGCCTGCTGTCTTATAAGATGTCAGATGAATGTCTGGATTCTTTGTTAAAATTTGCCACAAGTTTGTAATCTGAATACATCTCCTCTCTTTAAATAGAGGTGGTATCTTCTACGTATCTTCTTTTTAAAAAATGTATTAACGTTTTTGTTGGATTGGGGTCATGGTTTCACTCCTATTCTTCACATTGCGTTAGTGGGCCAAAGGTTAGAGATCCTCAGAAACATCTTTTTTGCATCTTACAGGGAACATATGGAATCAAATTAGGCTGCATGTTCTGTAATCAGTGTTTGTTATTCAGGAGAAGGGTGTTTAAGGACCAGGCCTTTTGTTCTCAGTTGCAATTAAAGTCTCTTTATAAAGTGTTTGCTTCAAAATAACCCACAAATTCAGAAACGCTTTTTTCCCCCTGAGCAATTACATTACAGCCCCATTTTACAAAGGCTAGCAACAGTGAAATGAAATGTTCTGTCTATATTTTTATTTCCTCAACCCTTGGATCAGCTGTGTATATAAATGAGGCCTAAGGGTTTGTAAGTTGACAGAAACTGACCCTGTCAGTATAGTCAGTCTGTTATACAGTAGCTGTGGTTGCTGACAGTTTTGGATGATGGTGATGAAAACGCAAATATGCTAATTTTGTGTCAGATTTTCTGTATGAGAATTTGAAAGGACATGCATTTGTTTAAAGATAGACAGGAGATGCGCTCAGATGCTGCATCTCTGAATGCTGTGTGTGTGTGTGTGTGTGTGTGTGTGTGTGTGTGTGTCAGTGCAGGGGAATGGGCTTCCCAGCACTGAGACATTAACGCTGCCAGATGGACGTGGGAGGCCTATTGATGAGCCCAGACAGCTCTCACAGTGACAGAGAGAGGAGGAGAGAGGGAGTGCAAGAGGGAGAGGAGGAGACAGAGCAAAAGGGAGAGGAGGAGACAGAGCAAGAGGGAGAACACAGGAGGAGAAGGATGCGTGTGGAGTAATAGACTGGGGGTGGGTTGGAGGTTGACCTTGTGTGGGTTTTGTGCTCCAGAAGCGCAAGAGCACAGTAATATTGTGTTAGCCATAACAGCACAGTCCTGGAGCTGCAATAAACTGTGAGAATAGACAGGTTGGACTGCATTTAGTAATCCACAAATCGTTACAGGAGGGCCTGCCCTTGTTTTAAAAGCACTAACTCTGTTGCTCAGCTGTGTCTCTCCCACCTCATTCCGGTTTGAAATTCCCCCCCTACGGCGCCTTGGCTTCTGTTTGCAGCACGGAGCGCATCGCCTACGCAGTTATGGCCTAATCCTGCATACTGCCCACTGCTGCTTCGACTTGGCTTCCCCAACGTCACTGAAGCTTGTTCTAGTGCAAGAGAAAGCAGAAAGACACAGAGAAACAGCAACATGCTGCAGTGTCCCTGTCCGGAGAATGCAGGACAGGAAGTAGCACAATGGGCTGCACAAGGCGAAGAACATATCTGGTAGCTAATCCACGAGGAACAAAAACATCTCAAGTGCTTACGCTGTATTCGTTGGTAATTGGATTTAGTCATCGTTAGCATTGTAATCCTATCCTTTTCTCTGCACATGCTATAACCTGCCATACAGACTGTACGTGTCAGTATCTTTTGTCATCCTGACGTGGAAGCGTGCCACAAAACTACAGTGTGTAACAGGGAAATGGTCGCATAACATGTGCTCTGCAGACAGCAGCACACAAGCCTCTATCTCACACAGCACCCTGCAGACGCAGTCTTTCCCAGTTCCATGTGCACAGAGCTACAATCCCTTCCCTGTAACTTTAATCCCTGTGACAGAATGCAGCAAACCTTATGGACTAAACTTGCTGTGCATCGACTCAGAGCAGATTCTACCGTCTCTGCTTCTTCGGAACGTGTTTAACCTGAGCTACTTATGACGTCTAGCTGTAGAAATGGACAGCTTGTTTTGTGTGTGTGTGTGTGTGTGTGTGTGTGTGTGTGTGTGTGTGTGTGTGTGTGTGTGTGTGTGTGACTGTGTTGTCCCACTTTCTCAGTGGGTTACATACAGTAGCTGCAGTCAATTTACTGTTAGTGAGAATAAAGGAGTTTGATTTTTGTTACACCTGAACACTGTGTTTATTTTTTTTTTTGGTTTGGTAGAAAGTAGAAAAAGTAGAAAAATTACCTTTGAAAGTTTGCTGTCTGGAGGATTTCTGTGTCATGCTCAATAGAGAGGTTAACCTCATGGACTGAACTTTCTGCGCATGGACTGAAAGCAGATTCTGTTGTCTCTGCTTTTGTGGAACATGCTTAACCTGAGCTACTTATGATATTTAGCTGTATAAACGGGCAACTTGTGTGCATGTGTGCGTGTGCGTGTATGTGGGAGGGAGGTAGATAGGATACCTGCATCAGATTAACAGTTTATCTAAGTTTGATACCTCCTTCAGTTTAATGTTCTCTCAGTGTGAGCATGCCGTTTGTTTTTTAATCTCGCTGCCCATTCCCTTCCCATATGGGGTCTTTGTGCACCCATTTGCTGCTGCCTCTTGCCCCCAGTTGCGCTGGTCTGCTGCTGTCTGCCTGTTAATGCAGGCACTGCGGCAGCGTGAATGTGCCTTGAGCAGCAAGAGCAGAGATGAAGAGTGTGAGGAAAAGGACGTGGGTGCAGGATGCGGGTCTCGGCTGCTGCCTGCGTTACAGCTGATAAAGGATGTCACCCTGGAGCAGCCCAGCACAGTACAGAACAGAACAGCATTGAAGAGAAGAGGAAAGCAGAGAACAGCACAGAACAGCACAGTACAGAACAGAACAAAATGGGAAAGTGCAAAACAGAACAGCACAGCAAAGAACAACACAGCACACAACAGAACCGGACAGCACTAATCAGAAGAGGAAAATACAGAACAGCACAGCACAGAACAGCACACCACAGATCAGCACAGCACAGCACAGAGCAGCACAGCACTGGCTGCCAGACACAATCCAGTTGCCTTTTGTATATGTGCAGTTGTTATGCATGAGTGTGTGCTGTGTGCAGCCGTGTTTATTTACATAAGAAATATTGACAGCTTCTCTGAGAGGAACTGACAGCAAGACAGATGATTTTGTCTCTTTTTTGTCTGTGTGTGTGTGTGTCTGTGTGTGTCTGTGTGTGTGTGTGTTATGCCTACATTTGTAGAAGCAATCGAACACCCATATTTGTCACAAGTAAGCAACAATGTGATTGAACAAACAGCCTTGCAGCATGAACCACTGTTCTTTTCTGGTTGGAAACAGTTGCTTTCAAAAGCTCAGGAGCGGAAATGTACTTGAGAAGAACTCCATAGTTGGCAGACAGATCTGAGTTAAACCCAGTCAAAGATGTTACGTGATCATATGAGCATATTCAAAAATATGACATGATCTTTTGAGAGTGTTCAGAGATATCACGGGGTCTTATTGTTCAGAGGTATTGCGTGCCTTTATAGGTATGTTCATGGCTTGTCTTGCTGTTGACTTATTGTTTTGAAACTGTTCATATTGGCAGTGACTTTGTATCAGTCTGTTGCATTAGCTGCAAATGGAAGTGATATTGTCTCAGGTGTTTTCACTGGGTTCTTAACGGTAGCACATCTTTGTAACATCTGGAGACTGTCCCTGTGTTTAGTTTTATGATGCCTGTACCCCGTCCCTATTTACAGCGTGCGATTTCACGAACGGGTGCTGTGTGTCCTGCACAGCATGTTTACAGTGCACCGTCACACGTAACTGACTCACACACAGACATGCTTTCTGTTTTCAGTGAATGTGATTGAGATCTTTTAAAAATGAAATGCTGCCTTGAGTCAAAACGCAGGAGCAAGTTCACAGGAAGAGATTCCCTCTGGACATGTTTCATGAAGAGAACAGCTTGTGAAATCCACAGAGGCTGTCCTGTGCTAGGGCTCTCCCTTGCAGAACGTTGCTAATTTGCATCGTCAGAACAGCACTCCTCTGGGTCCCACAGACCTCCAACAGCTTGGTCTTCCATATGAAGAGGGTCGTGGGCTGTCAGAGGACTATTTCTCCAAAGCGGGGGGCTGCAGGTTGTGGAGGAGGGTGTGGGTGACAGGTTGTTATAGAGTACGCGGGAGCTGCGATATAAATCTGTACTGTGATCTGATGGGAGGGTGTACAGGGAGGGGTCAGCAAGGTGCTGGTCAGGAATGTGCATGGGGAATTATGGATTTTTTTTTTTTTTGTGCTGAAGGACCAGTGCTGTGTTACATAAGAGGAACTGCTACTGTTCTACAGTTTACTCTGGGATTGGAACCACTCTTCGTCTATTTTATTTCTCTAGCTCCTCCCTTGGCCTGAGTTCCTCCCTGGGACTGAATCTTCTCTCCATCTTTAACTTTTTCTCCTCTGGCCTGAGTTCCTCCTCCAGACAGCACACCCAGCACCCCCACGTGCTGCGGTGTGTCCGGAGTGTGTTACATAACGCACCATAATTTAAACATTAGATCTCTTGATTTCGTCACACACTCTTCTCCCCAGCTTCTTCTCTGCCCGTAAGAAAGCTGATATCAGTCAGTGCTGTCCTCAGCAGGACTCTGTTTCCTTATCCCTAGATAGAGTGCTCTCTCTTCTCAGTTCTGTCTGGTATCGGTCCTTTGAAAGCCTGCAGCTCAGCACGGCCCGTTAGTAAGACTGTTTAAACGACAATCAGCTTGTTCTGTTTGGCACAAGCAGCTATTGAGGCCACGTTACATGTAAGCGTGTTACATGTAAGAGCGTTAGATGTAAGCGTATTGCACATTCTCCGTTTTGATAAAGCCCACTGCTGTGCCAGTTCCTTTTATGTGTTGCTTGCAGCCTGCCTGTCTTTCATGTGAGGGCTTTTTGGACATCATGGTGTATTTCCCAACGACTGCCTCAATACAGAAAAAGTATTATATGTTCTTGAGAAACTCATGTTCACCAAGACCCACTTTTTGTCATCAGTCCAGTTTCTTATATTAATACTGTTCTTTCAATTTGTGCCTGTATTTAGTCAATCAGAGCTGGATGTATTCAGGTCAACTTCAACAGTTCCCTTTGACCTCTGCTCACCTGACTGCTGTCTCATTGAAAGATGTTTTGCCATTTTTGTTAATTATGCATACAGGACTGATGGTGTATCCGATACAGTTATCTGTTGACTGGTGGGACACCCAGTCTGCTTGTTTGACATGTCCATGTCATTCCATGTCATTATTTATGAAGGACAAACAAGCGTGGTCGCGACATACATGTTATACATGTGGGCTGTGCTGACAGGGTGGACAGTTGGATGAACACGCCGCTGTCGGGGAACATGCATGCTGTGTAAGTGCAGCTTGAAGACCGTGCCGCTGCAGCAGTTCCCACACAAAATTAAACAAAACTCGCAAGAGGCCGCTGCGTAATTTGTTGTGTGTTCAAGCTGCTTGGATCAGGTCTGTTTGGCCTGTCCTTTTCACAGGGGCCTCTATATGGTAATGAAGCTCTGGGTCTGTTCTCAGAGCAGTCTGCTTGTCTGCTGGGCACAAAGACCCACATGAAAGCAGTCCATTATGTGCCCATCTGTGTCTGAGAGGACATCCAGAGATCTTGTTCTGTCTCTCTAAGTCACTAGTTTTTTTTCTTCTTCGGGAGGAGTGAAGCCAGACGGTTTGGGTGGGGGGGTTGCTGTTGTTCGCACTCTTTACCATGACTCCTGTTGTCTCCTACTGATCCTGATGACACTCACTCACTGTTCTCTTGCTGTCTGTTGCCCACGGCTGTTAAAGCAGCGGTGATCCTTTTGTGTGACTTAGCATTAGCAGTAGTGAATCCCACACATGAGTGAACTGTACAGCGAGCAAAATGTCCCGCCAAATTCAGGAACACTGCAGCAAGTACAACACGCATTCGTGCCAACCTGTCAAAATTTTGAAGTAATCAACATTGTTGTCATGTTCCTGTGTCCCGTGGTCTCCCCAAGGGCGGCCTGGGGGGCGGCGCTGTCAGTCAGCTTTTTGAGCTTTGTGTGTCAGCCTCTACAGAAGCAAGGAGAACCTGAAGAAGCATTACAGAGGCAGGCACCTTTACAGGAGCACACATCTCCTGTTCGCCACTTCCCCACGTTGTTCTTCTGTTCACAGTGTTGGTGCTGGCAAACCCTGTTCTGGCCTTATCACTCACAGAAAGACTGCTGTCTTTGTGTGTTGTGTGTGTGTGCGCGTGCGTGTGTTCTGAGTCAACTTCCACGTGTTGAAAACGTCACACTTAGTGATTATTTATTTATCAGATTTAAACTGTTTGATGTGTTCTCCCATTGTTTGAGTATGTTTTATAACAGTATTTATACTAACAAGAAAATAAGAATAAACAATACAGTGAAAGAACAGAGTATCAGAGAGCAGAGGACAGAAAGCTGAGAAAAGGAGGTATCACTGTTATAGTGCCTGACTGCTCTGGTCTACTGCATATGAACTCTACACAGAGCAAAGTAAATGTTCAGTTCTACGAGTATTTGATGGGTAAACTTAAATTGCCTGGCAAAATCTAAATCAACTGTATGCCAGTTGAGTGTATGTTTTGCGTGTGTATGTGTTTGCGCGCGTATCTGTTTGCGCGCGTATGTGTGAGGGAGGGAGGGAAACAGAAAATAGAGAGACAAAATGGGTGAGGGTGTGAGAGAGGTATGTACAGAACAGTACCTCACTACATTAAATTACAATACTAACGCAAACTTTGTTTTCACCTTAGCCATACAAGGTCATTCATAAATGCACAGTTAATTAGCATGTAGTACTTATCATATGATTTTTTTTCTTGGTTTACTCAGTAGCCTTGCCTGGACTGGTGATAATCCTTTTAACTTGGCATTTAGCCTGCTAGGTAATAACTATTATTACTACCATGTACACAATTACACAGCTGCAGTAAAATCCGTTTTGTTTAAAGAAAATATCATACTGCTGCCTGTATCAGTAATGTGGATGAGAGCTGTATCGCTGCCTGTATCAGTAATGTGGATGAGAGGTGTATCGCTGCCTGTATCAGTAATGTGGATGAGAGCTGTACCGCTGCCTGTATCAGTAATGTGGATGAGAGGTGTATCGCTGCCTGTACCAGTAATGTGGATGAGAGGTGTACTGCTGCCTGTATCAGTAATGTGGATGAGAGCTGTACCGCTGCCTGTATCAGTAATGTGGATGAGAGGTGTACCGCTGCCTGTACCAGTAATGTGGATGAGAGCTGTACCGCTGCCTGTATCAGTAATGTGGATGAGAGGTGTACCGCTGCCTGTATCAGTAATGTGGATGAGAGGTGTACCGCTGCCTGTATCAGTAATGTGGATGAGAGCTTCTCTTTTCCCACCTTTTCTGTTACTGTATAGATAGCTAGGTGAGCCCCCTGTCCTCATTTAGGTGCAGAATGCTAATTAGAATCACTTCCTAAATTTCCCAGGGATAGGAATTTCCCCAAACCCTGGACAGAGCTTACTGTGTGGTTGTGGTGTCTTGTAGTATTCCATGACCACACCCCCTGCCTTCCATGACCACACCCACTATCCTTTATGACCCCACCTCTTGCCTTCCCATCACCCCACCTCCGACCTCTTTTGGCTGCTGTTGAATAGACCAGCCTGCAGTATACTTTGTGGAAAACCAAGCCCTGTCACCAACTCTTGGACTGGGCCTAGATATCAGACTTTTCTAGTCATCTGACCTGCTCACCTTCCCGCCTGGTTACTTGAGCCGATTTGCCATGCCATTGTGTTCTCATTTCCTTCGTATTCACCTGCATGCCTCTTATTTCTCCATTTTGGCCAATAATACCAGCCATGTAACTTTGTGTGTCAGACTAGAGTACGTAAATGTCTGTGTGCTACAACTTACTGCTAACAGTCTGTCTTGTCCTGTGTTATTGATTTGTCATATGTGACTGAAAGGAAAGGGAATCAGGTTTATAGCCAAGTATGTTTGTCACATACAAGGAATTTGTTCTTTGCATTAACCCATCCCTCTGGGGGGAGCAGTGGGCAGCCTCACACGGCACCCAGGGTGCTAGTGTTTTTGAGTGTCAAGGACACACCTAGTTCCTGGGAAGTCTCCCAGTTCAAATCTCAGCCTGATGTTCTACCCATTTAGCCTTCAGGCCGCTAGAAAGAAAAGCTGTTGTGATACTAGTAAATTTAAAGGTATTTTTTGCTCTCCTGAAGGCCATAAGTGTAAGACCTCACCATGAGCACAGGGCTCACCTTGGACTGCCTCCCTGGTGCTGGTTCTGTCACTTCATGTATAGCGCTGCTCCCTAATTTACCAAAAGAAAAGCTGTTCGTTAATTGTCACTGCAGTTGGTTTTCAGTGCTTTTCTTTTCAACACTGCACACTTAATATTTATTAGCCTTTAGCTTCCTGTGTGCATTTATTAACACGAGCTCCTTCCTTACTCGTGCCCTTTGTTAGCACTTCTGTCCCTCTGACAGCACTAGGCCTCTTCTGCAGCTTAACTGTATACGCACAGCTCGGATTTTTTGGTGTTGGATCCGTCTGCGCTGGTCTGTTTCATGTCTTGCTGCGCTGTATTGGAGGCAGGCGGTCCCTGAGCGTGTTTTTGGCAGCTCCTGCACAGGCAAGCTAAGCCCTCACCTGGGGAGAGCTCTGCTGGGGTGCACTGGTTCTGTCACGGGGATCGAGCAGAAAGATGACACCTTCTGTGTCCTCTCAGTCCTGTTCAGGCCTGCTCTGCCCCTCTTCTGTTTCTCGTTATCGCTCTCTCTCTGTTTACAGTGGAGATAAACATTCTACCCGCACTGGTAAGCCAGACAGGCATGGAGATGTGCGCTGTGGCTAAGGGGCCTTTGGAGCACCCCCCCTGCAGCACTGAAGTGCCCCCGTGTTACAAGGCTGTGTGCTGCAGTGCTGTAACACTCCTAACCAGAACACCTTCACAGAGCACTGATTCACAACCTTATGTGGTACTAGTAAATTTAAAGGTGTTTTTTGCTCTCCCGAAGGCCATCAGTGCAAGGCCGCGCCATGAACACGGGGCTCACCTTGGCCAGCCTCCCTGGCGCCGGTTCCGTCGCTTCGTGTGCAGCGTCGCTCCCCTGCGCGCCGGATCACGTGGCCCCGGACTTGGCCGGATAAAGGGCCGATGTCACACCGCGTGGCCGGCTCTGCGGCGATGAAGGTGACTAATGGTTGGAGCCGTAGGGGAGCGACGGCTTCAAAGGGAAGAGCAGAAGGCTCACCGCTGTGCTGGTGACAAGGAACAACGTGTGTGTCGTACGCTGCCTCTTGTTAATCAAGAGCACATCACACTCTATTAACGAGTGAATTGCAGAGCTTTCCCAAAGAGACGCCTTTGTTTGGAAAGCCTTTTAGAATACGATTTCAGAAGTTACGTACTTTTAAAGTAATTTGCCTCATATTCTGATTCTCGGAGGAGGGGTTCACCCTGCCAGGTGGATTTGCTCGATTGTGAGTTGCCTCCTGGTTTCCCCTGCCACACTGCAACGGACCAAGTGTCCACCTCCCCCCCACCAATCCCAGAATCCTGTAATCATTAGGAAGATGGCCTTTTATCCACTCCACCTGGACATTGATGCAAATGTGAGCCGGATCAACCAAAGGCTTTTGAATAAAATTAAACCACATTTTAATTTCTTGTCATTTCCCTGCAGCAAAGAGAGGTGAGCTGTCAATATGAAAATGCTATAAAACGCAGAGCGTTGTCCTCAGTGGCCAGCCCTGCCTCGGGACCCAGGAATGAAGACCCTACGTTGGCATGATTCAGAACATTGTATGCTGGCTTGGATTTTCCAGAACAACCAGTGGGGATGGGGGGAGTCTGGCATCCCCCTTCCAGATTCCGTGTCTCTTAAAGCACCCTGTGAAAGCCATTGACATGACCGAGCATGTCACTGTGTCAACATTTGCGTGCACTTCACATCGGCACACCATGTGCACTTTCAGGGCAGAAGCTGTGACGATGAAGGGACGCTTCTCTATTTAAAAAAAAAGAGGCATTCACCTTTCCAGTCTGAATGCTCTGTTACAGAAAACGAGGAGCACTTAATCACTAATGATTCAGCGGCAAATGTTTTCAACCCGATTGTGTCTTTTGTTATCATTTATCAGTATGGTGCCACGATTGACACGTTATAGCTCACCAGTTGGTGTCACTGCGGACCGCTTGAGGTGTTTTGGAGACACGCCGAGGGGATGTAGAGCCTCGGTGCTCCTTCTCCACATCCTGGGTGGGAAGGACACTTCAGTGTTCACTGGGGAGTCGGTAGACCGCTTCAGACTTCCAAAAATAGTGACCTTGCACAAGGTGTTGGCAAACACAAAAATACACTTATTAGCAATTACATAAGGAGTGCCATACAGCTGTGTTTTTATTTGAAACAGACTGTTGTATTTGACATAGACTGTACGTAAATGCTGTGGTGGGTTGGCGCCCCACCCTGGGTGTCCCCTGTCCTGCGCCCTATGTGCTCTGGGATGGGCTCCAGGTTTCCCCGCGACCCTCACCAGGAATAAGCGGTTAAGATAATGGATGAATGGATGGATGTACGTAAATGTTGGAAGGTTCATTTTGCAGTTTGGTTAGATATGCATAGTGCAGAGCTCATGTGTTCACCAAGGTTTATGTCTCCTACCGTGTGGCTACAGTTACATGTTTGGGGCAAGTATGTACACCTGCACAGGGACACACCTGGCACACCTCTCATTCAAAAGGAGACCTGGTCCCTCGCTCACTCGTAATATTATTCTCCAGATCCCTTCTGTGTTGACACTGGGACGCCGCTGTTTGGGTCGTTTTATTGAGGTTCTTGTTTTGAGTACTTGGGTCTCCTCACGCAGAGGTGATCTGTCTTTGTAAGGAAAGAAAGCAGGGACAGAGGGTTCGGTGAAATGTGAGGTGCTGTATTTAATTTGTCACTTCATATAAATCAAGGCTGAGTGAGACAGAGAGGGGAGAGAGAGTGAGGTCCTAGGCAGGTTAATAAACAGCCAGTACTGTAAGTGGACTCAGCTTTCTCCTTGTCCCATAGGCTCAAAGAGTGCCAGGCCAGATCCCACTAATGGAGCAGTAACGGGGAGGGGGTGGGTGTGCCTGCCAAGAGAACAGGCGCTGTGCTTTGTGTCATTCATTTGAAGCTCTGACATGGGTACGAATTGAGTTGTCCTGCCTTCAGCTATGGTTATGCGTTCTTTTATATTTATTCAGTACTTGAGTTGAAGCACACAGGGTCTGGCTTGCATGTTCAGCACACCTGATTATCTGTGCCTATTTGTGCCACACTCTGGATCTGGAATACGGTTCTCCTTACTGTGCTTTGTGCCTGCTGTTGGTACAGTCTGTGCCTTAAATACGGCGTCCAGTCAGGACATTATGACCACCTGTCTCATATGCTGTTGGTCCGCCTCATGTCACCAATACAGTTCTAATGCACCAAGGCATGGGTTTTGCAAGACCTGTTTTGTGGTATTTGGCACCAAGACATTAGCAGCAGGTACCTTTAAGTGCTATAATTTTTAAGGTGGTGCCGCTGCAGATCAGACTTGTTGTTGTAGCACATCTCAGCTCGGACTGAGGAGACTGTCATTTTCTCAAACCATTCATGCAGTGTGACAGTGTGCATTATGCTGCTGAAAGAGACCATTGCCATCAGAAAATACCACTGTTGTGAAGGGGTGTGCCTGGTCCATAACAATGTTCAGGTAGGCTGTACGCATCAATGTGACATCCACATGAATGGCTGGACCCATGGTTTCCCAGGACAGCATTGCGCATGGCATCACAGTCCCCCCTCCAGCTTTTCCTCTTCCCATAGTGAACCTGGTGCCATGCCTTCCCCAGATAAGCTGTGCACACACCTGGCCATCCACATGATGTAAAACAGAAGGAGACTCATCAGACCAGGCAACCCCTGTGGTCCAAAGTCCAGTTTTAACACTCACGTGCCCTTTGTAAGTGCGTTCTGCAGTGGAAAGGAGTCAGCATAGGAACTCTGATCGGTCAGCGGCTACGAAGCTTCACACACAGCAGTGGGCACTGCACTGTGTATTATGACATGTTCCTCCCATGACATCATTGAAATTTTCTGCAACTTGTGTCTCAGTAGCCCTTCTAATTAGTTCAGACCATATGAGACAGCTTTCTTTGCCCTCACGCATTGATGTGCCTTGGGTGCCCAGCACCCTGTCCAAGCCAATTCCTGGTTTGTACCTCTTTGAACCACTGTTGGTTTGTGCTCACCACCACTGAACAGAAGCACCCCACAGGCTCTGCCGTGTTTGAGATTCTTCAACCCAGTCACCTGGTCATCACGATCTGGCTCTTATCAAAGCCGCTCAGGTCTTTATACCTGTCCATTTCTCACGCATCCAATATATCAACTACGAGAACTAACTGTCACTTACTGTGTAATATATCCCAGACCTTCATATGCACTGTTGTTATGAGAAACTATTATCTGCTTCACCTGGGGTCATAATGTTTTGACTGGATGGTGTATGTCTTTATAGATGTAGGTGCTTTGCATAAAAATGTAAAGTATAACTTACATAGGCTCTTACTCACACAAACTCTCACATTTACAAGTTCACACAGAGAAACTGACACGGGTGCTCACGCTCACACACAAACACACACACGTACACACGCACACACACACACAGAGGGGTCTTTCCTTCCTTAGGGCTGTACTATAAATAGGCAGTGCCACACCTGTGACAGGAAGTGGACTCATGAATGGAGGCTTCTCAGGAAATGGGGGGAAGGGGCCTTGCGGCGAGCGATAACAAACATGTCACTGCTGTGACAGCAGCATCCGAAGACGGATCGGAGACTCAAGGGGTGCCCCCGTGTGACAGCTCTGCTGTGCTCTGCGTGTGTTCAGTAAACCAAAGTGTTCAAACACAGTACCGCAGAGAGTTATGGAGCACGTCCACCTTTGTGCATTGTGTATATTTTCATTTGCATGCAGCTGCTAACAGGTAGGGTGGTGTTGTGGAATATGAACAGAGCAAAGAACAGGCGTTTATGACTAGGTATACTCTTACCCTTTTGAAAAAGCCAATTCCAAGGTAGAATTCATATGTTTCACTGCTTTTTAACATTCATGTAGTATAGTTAAGCGTAACATTAAAACTCTGTATAGCATCCTGACTACAGTGTAACCAAACGAGGCAGAAGTGCACTATCACAGTTCTTAACCTTACATGGTCCAGTAGGAACTTCTTCGGGCCTCACAGCACACCCCAGCCAACTTACCCCTACACCACACCAGTGTCCGATGAGTATTAAGGAATCACAGGTGACTGTAGAGAGAATGTAGTTGTAGGAGACACCATACGGGTGGAAGCAGAGCTGAGTGAGGACCACCTGAGGCAGGCCTGGCAGGATGGACTGTTCCGTAAGGGTATGCAAACAGTCACATCGCCAGCATGCTGCTCACAGGTCTGCCACTGAGACGCAGTGAGCAGATGGCCATCCCGCCTCCTGGTGCCACATAGAGGACAGTCTCATCCTGTCCTTCCTGCCTGTTCCTTCTCTCTTGCTCTCCTCTTTTTCTGTTTCTGTCTACAGAAGATTTGTCCCCTTGCTTTTCTTTCTTTTTTTTTGTTGTTCCATCAGCAAGAGGGAGCCACAGTTTTTGTTTTTCAGCCCAGTACAAGCAGGGCCTTTCACTTATTTCCCAGCAACAGGTGGTGTTTAGATCTACTGCCCACTGGTTTTACTTCAAGGGAGATGCTGCTAAACAGCAGAGAGGTGTGTCAGCAGCAAGTGACAGTACTGACCTCAGCTCCCTTTCTCTCTGCTCTTACATCAGACACTCTCTACCTGTTTTTCACTACGTTGTTCCTGCCTCCTCAACTTTTCCACTGGTTGCTAGGGAACGAGGCAGGTAAATGTGAGAGCGACAGACAACTTTGAACACATATGCTCTCCAGTCCGTCTCCTGTTTTTTTTTCCCACAATCAGATATCATTATTTTCCCATGGCTTGCATGTACCAGTACTGTAATTGTTTTTCTTCAGTATTTTTAATTAATATTTAATAAACCATTCAGCGTACAGGTTGTGTGGCAGATATAAATTTTACATTAAAGCCAGGTGCTGTTTTTTATTAGAGGATTTAGATTGTAAACAACCCAGTAAATGCACAGCCAGAAGCTCTTTACAGGTTATGGTTCACAGTATATGGCACGCTGCACGTGTTTTAGGTCAGTTGAACACAACTGGTGAAGCCTCCCAGTCTTATCACTCTAAAAACAGTTTAGAGGTTAGATTGTGTGCTGTTGATGTTTAATGTACAGTCACATGGTAATATTTAAAATTTTTTATTTGGGCTGCATTGTATTGTGTTGTACATTATGTTGATACGCCTTATCGTTGATAAGATTAAGTACTAATAACTAATAAGGTAATAAAAAGCGGTATATTAGTTAAGCCTTTGCTTTGTTACTTGATACTTGTTTATACATGATATAAACAAGTATCAAGTTGTTTATATATTGATATATGTTTACTTGCTAATGGACAAAATATACACTGCCTGAAGTAAAAGTAATAATAATAACAATACATTTTATTTATAAGAACACCTTTAAATTTAGTGAATTACACTTTCATAGGATGTATAAATATATAAATTAAAAGTAGTAAATGTTCATGGCAGCTGGTGGTTTATTGCATTCTTCAACGTGTCTTCTAAAAGACAGCTAGAGATCAGTGTGGGCGGAGCCTTATAGAGTATAACTGGATTGACATGTTCAGAGCAGGGTAATAGTGACAGAGGTATAATACGTGTAGAGGTATAAGTTCAAAGCAGGATAATAATGATTTAACGGTAGAGTTATAAACTCAGAGCACGGCGATAGTGACGCAAGTGTAGAGTTGTAAGTCTGGGCTCCAGATGATAGATGTCTTGAAATACTGTGGAGTCAGGAGCCAGGTCTGCTGCTTTTTGTGTGTAGGCAACAATTGACTTTATATCTGGAGTGTCTTGTGTGTGTAAATTTTGAAAGCTTCATGCCTAGTTCCCTGACCATACAATTCATTAATGACTCGTAATTTTACATAGCTTTTCTACAGAAATGTGTTTTTTTAGTTTGTTTGCTTTGTTGCCTTGACACCACTGTGTTGGAAAATGGTGAAGAAGAAGCCCAGGTGAAAGTATTTGTTCTAGAATTTCTGAAAGTTAACACTGCTGAGTTGTGCAATGTGTAACCTGGCAACCCAGAGTCTTTTGGTTAGCTTCAGAGTTACCTGTAGGCATACAGATCAAGCTCCCAGAAGTGTACTGGAAATGTAACTGTGTTATTTCTCTTAACCTGTTTCACTCATGCAGTCATTGCCACTGGGCGACATGCTCTGAATCAGCGTAATGCTGAATTGATACCTGTCGCAGGCAATGTGAAGGCCAGGCGTACGAAAAGCGGAGGCAGGCTTTTATTTTCTGACCCTGTGGACACACTTTAGAGTCCCCAGGGCCTGATGAACGGTATCAGCCGTCACCACGGGAACAAAAGGGCCTGCTATGGAAACGTACGCTCAAATGGTGGCCTGGCTTAGCTGCTCTTCGCTTCCACTAATGCAGGACATGCATCACGCGATTGATCAGGCCTTTCGGCCAGGGCCCACATCTGCAATATCCTGTTTAATAATGCATGCGCAAATGTGCAGTATATTGCCACCCTGCCCCCAACCTTTTATTTCAGAAATGCAGCCCCCACCCACGCCCACCCTTGTGTCTCCATCGCTCTCACTTTACTCTCCCCGTAATGTGATTAGCAACCTCCCTGAAGTACCGCAGTGGAGATGAAGCTGCTTCCAGCCAATGCTCTGCATTGCTCCTCACCTCACCTGAACATCAGCGTTGTCATGTTGAGGAAACGTGCCTGTGCGACCCGTGGGAGCTGTGTACCAGCCAGTGGTGCATGGCTGGTGCCTCGCTCACCCATTGAGGAAGACCCATCCTACTCCTCCCACGAAATGTTTGTCCTACTGCCGTCTGGAAGAAGGTTCTGCAGCATCCAGTGCCAGCCTTCCAGACTGTGTAACAGCTTCTTCCACAGGCAATCAGACTCTTGAACACCATGTTGCCCCACCCACATGCACCACCCTGGACAAGTACTCACCCACCCCCCCAATTTATCCTGTCTAGACTCTAATCCCGGGTCCCCTTACCTAAACCCTCAATTCCATCCACCACAGACACTTTATCATGCACTGTCAGTTTCTCTGGGTTAAAGCAATACCATTACCGTCTGCTCTCTCTTTTCTTTTTGTATCATGTTGCAATGCTTGCAGCGTTTATTGTCTTTCTACTTCCTGTTTATTTGTTATTAATTGTTACACCATAAATAGTCCAGGAGAAATGCTGTTTTGCCTCTTTGTGTATTTGTACATGGAAAACATGGCAGTAAAGCCCTACTTGACTTGCCTTCACTGTGTGGGTGAATCCTGCACCTCAGTGCCTTGCCTTAGTGGGGGTGATCACATGTGGGATTAGGAACACTTCTCATGGCTGTGTCCACACATTGATTCTGCCTGATGCCAAAAGGACCTAAATGATAACTGGTACGCTGTCTTTGAGTACTCCCGGCTTACCGAAGAGTGAAGGTGAAAGATACGGTCAGATGGGCTCTCCAGTAAAACTCCTGTCATGCTTCTGAAGCGTGGCCCTTGTCCTCCGTTTTCTCATCTAATACATTTTTAATATGCTGTCCATTAAAGCGTCATTAACATACGAAAGTCACAGCTGGGTACAGTAACCCAACGCTTGTGTTTTACACACTTCGCGTGGTAAAAGTTCAGTCCAGCTACAGTGAGATTTGTGTCCAAAAGAAACTCATGCCCTGAAAAAATTAAAAAACATATCAACACTACAGCAGCCATTTTTTTTTTTTTACAGTTAACAATATGGTAACTGTTTGCTGTAAGATTTAAACTGTTTTTGTAACAGCTTTGCGTTGCAGCACATTCTGGTATACCTAGTGTTTTGTGTTGCTTTTTTTTTTTTTTTTTTTTTTTTTTTTTTTTTTTTTTTAAAAAAAAAAAAAAAATTTTTGGTAAAAAAATTTAAATTTTTTAAAATAAAAATTGTATGTAATTATAAGAAAAAAATATATATTTTTAATTA
>JABJVR010046127.1:0-29260 GCA_025773905.1 Chitala chitala
ATGTCAAATAATAACCCCCCCCCGTCCCCGTCCCCATTTTCTTTTGTACCCCCCCCACCCCCCCACCAGCCTCAGAGCTTGCAGGATACAATGATGATGAAATGCACTGAGAGGTGGATGGGCAGTCAGGGCTGGTGCCTGCACAGACAGGACCGGAGTGCAGAGGCGTGGGGCTACAGTGCAGTTTCGTACCCTCCAGCTGAGTGTTTGCTCACACTCCGTGAGGGGAAGGCAAACTCGCAAACATCTCCGAGAACGAAACGCAAAGCCATGCTACATCTGGCCAGTGATGTCACCTCTGCGGCCTGGAGCCAGCATGCGGGCTACTCGGGGACTCGGACAGATAAGGCAGCCCTTATCCATTCTTATCCTCCTCTGCTCAGCGTCACAGGGCAATGCTGTCCTGACTGCCTGCCCTAAAGGTGAACATTATGTTAACGCTCGAACCCTGAGCTAGCTAATGTAAGGTCATTTCAAAAGTCAGACAGCAAGAACTAGGGACAAGATTTGTGGCGAAAACCAAGATTTTCACCTTCTTGTTTGACTGTTCGGACGTCTTCTTGGTGTCTTCTCTAGCTTATGAAAACGGAGTTAGGAGATCATGGATGTACAACCCACCGCTCTACGTCTTTTTGCCTTCGTGTTGAAAGAATGTGGACATGTTTTAGTGTACAGATGGTCCCCGTTTAAGTTATTCTTCTAAGAGGACATGCAAGAGTCAGACCTGCTCAGATAACTTTTGAATCATGTCCTGTAAAGTTTTAGTCTTATCTGAGCCAAATCTGGCACCGAGATGTACTGTTATGTCAGCCTGAGCTCAGCACCAACCTTTGACCTTTACGTAACGCTTTTTGAGGCGCCTGGTTTGTTCCGTTTACGCCGTTCACATTTATGTGCTGTGTTCACAGGATGCCAGTCAAACATCTGCAAACAGGATTCCTGTCGACGTGTCTAGCTAATGGAAAAATGCACCCTTTCGTCTCTCTGCTTTAATCCGGGCTCTGCCTCATCCTCTGAGCCACCTGCTAAGACAGGGCAGCCTCGAGAGGCCATGGGTCAAATGATAAGGCCGTTTCAGCTTTCACACGGGCGAGGAGCGCAGGAGGCCTCGGCCGAGCGTGGGTGACGTCAGGCCCGAGGCCTCGGGTCAGAGAGCTATTTCTGACTGCTGAGAATGTTACTACGAGTCGTCACCAGACCCTGAAAATTGACCCTTAGCAAGGCCAGAGAGGTTAGGATCAGCAATAGGTTATATTTATAGAAGCGTGACTCTATATATGGGGGAATGTACTGTATAGCATTCATATTGTGTGTACTGTACTGCTGTGTGATTTCTGCATGCAGTACTTTTTTTTCCTCCTCTGATTCAGCCATCCAGTGGTGGAAACGTGCAAAATAAATGTCACAACAAATAGGGTCCACGAACTGCTTTTGCCCAACTGTCGTATTTCAGTAATCAGCCGAGACACTTTAAAATAGAAACCAAGTGTTCCTGACTATAAGCAGAAGAGGACACGTTTTACAAAAGCATGACGCAGTTACGTCTGATGCAGTGTCGCCAAACGCAGCTGCTCCATCCTCTGTCTGCAGGCCCAGCTCGCTTATAGTTTCCTACTGGAATTTCAGACAGTTCTGGTGTTTCTCAAATGTCCAGCGATATTCAGAGGAAAACAAGAAGAGGATTTACGATGGAAGGCAGAGATCTGCGGGCTTTCTCTTCTCCTTTGTGATTTCTCGCCGTCCGTTTGACTGTACAGTGTACGTTTCTTCTGGCTTTTTTCACCACCAGGATCATTCCGTGATTGTTTCAGGTCACGTTCTGCCTCGGTCATGCTTGGAATTTTCACGGAGATTCAAAATCACAACAACCTGAGGTAGACCCTTCCATTTGGCAGAACCTCATTTCTGAAGTGATCAAAGGAAGAATTCAGTGTTGGATGGAAAACATCATGCAAAGTACCAGGCCTCATCTCTCTATAAGAAAATGTCTTACACGTGCAAATTGGTTATAGAACAGGCTAAATAGTGCATTTTCTTAAATTACTTTCAAATTTCCAGTTTTTCTGGGAAAGAAGGGACTCAGAACAACAGACTAAGCCAATTTTAAAATCTGAATACAAACGTGTCTTTTTCCTCAATTAGTGCTGCTGAACAGGCACTATACAACCAAGGTTACCAAGGACACAGTGGGTGGGATTATTGTAATTGATTTACGGCACCTCCCTTTAGGAATGTAATTGGCTACCATTCTGATTGACAGCACACACTGACCATAGCCTTGGTAAATACAAATAGTCTGTCACACCTGTTTTACAGTATCATAGGGCAGTGACACAGAGAGAAGGTCCTTATTACTTCCAAGTGCCTTCTGTTCAGGTTTCACCAGCTGGAATACCTCCTGAGATCTCAAGTGCAGAGGAGACCTTTGTTTCCTCATTTAGCCTGCTAACCCTGCTGTCCAGTGAAGGATATCTCGAAGCAAAGTTCAGCTTAGATCCCACAAACTATGCACACATGTCGGTGCCCCACCACCATCAGTTAAATACAGTATGTGGAAAATGCAAACTGAGATAGGCAAGTTAGTCCCAAACACCAAAGAAGAGAATGATATCCATCAGTGGTAGATATGAATGCGAAGCAGGTATTAGATATGCATGGAATGCATCAGCATGCTGATTGGTTATAAAGTGATACCCTCCGGGGGGTTTGATGACCCCGCTGTCGCACGTGTGCATGGTGGTAGAGAGCTATAAATAGCCCCCATGGATCGTTCTCCAGTGGACAGCTGGTTTCGCTGAGGGACTGAGATCTCACCTTCGGTGACCATGTTTGGTCCACATTTGGTTCTGGCTTTCACTCGCATCAACCGCACTCTTGACCTTTCGTCCACGAGAGCAACGTTTTAATCTCTGCTGCGGGAACGAAGCGCAGCGGCTTTGGAGTCGGTAAATGCTCACTTTCCAGTTTGAGGGTTAGGGAGAAAAAAAACCTGAATGAACTTCAGATGACTTCATGCTGTCTTCTCCAAAAAAGCTTGAAGGAAATGTATGGCTTTGGGGAAAAAGTATGCATCCAATTCCTGGAGATCCCAAAACTGTGCTTATATGTGTTATTAGTCCAATACATTTAATCAAACCAGTGCTGACTTGAAATTAAGTGTAGTCAAGAAATATTTCTCAGTGCTGCGTAGAATATGAAAAGTTTATAAAAGTGCAGGAATTTGAGCTTTATGACATCGGTGTTGAGGTTTGCTAGGACTGTTCCATCCAGAAGTCAGTGTTGTGGCATGTGGTTGTCATTCTGAGGAGTGTAGTTAGGTGTTATCTAATGTACTGCTTCAAAAGTTTGATAATCCTGTGCTTTGTGCTTTTCCAGATAACTAGACATGCCTTCTTTTCTTCTGTGTTAAGAGCAGGGTGATGTTGCAGGACATACACCGACATGAAAAGGCTCAGAACGAGATCAGTGAGACTTTGCAGCAAAAAGTATAACCTATAACTATTTAGTGCATTTTTAAATACACATATGAAAATACTCATACAACTCTGCTGAGAATACTATTTTAACTTTTGTGGCCAGTAAAATGCTGTCGTACGATATTGGTAACACATCTGGTATCTTTACTGAAAGAATCATTTGGTTTCTTTTCCTCCAGTTTGGTTAAAACACAATGGGGTTGGTATGAATGATGTTCAGGAACAGACTTGGGTCACGCGGTCAATGCAGCCGAGAGCTTGTTGTGAGCTGACATAACGTTTTGTGAACGCTGAGAATCCTGCAGAGCGTTACTCAGAGGCCAAAGGTCGCATGAGATCATAGGGGAGGTGCAGGATATTTGATACTAATCCACAAGTAATTACAGACAATGAAGTCATAGCTGAACATGGGTGAGATTACAAAAATATCGCTTTGTCACTGCTATACAACAACACAAATGGTATTTCCCAAAACATTTTATCCTGTTAGACAAAAAGGGCAAGGTTTTATCACAATTTGCATAAAACCAAGGTCTTATTCAACAACCATCTTAAGGGGTCTCACACGTATTTCATGTTTACCTGTATTTGATTTTGGAATTTACACACATCCTTTACTCTTAACCTTTTACCGTTTTGGAGTACATCAGCAGACCTTTCTCTGTTTGGTCACAATCTGTTGCATTCTCTAATGCCTTGGGAATAGTATAACTCGCTTGCTCGCGGAGGTCACGGACTCTATTAGTTCTGCCTGCTCATGTTATATATTGCAGAATGGCCCTGTGTCTCGCTCAGATGCGCTCCCCGTCTGGTGTGAGATTATCAGTCACTCTGTCGGGTTCCGCGGGACATAGGGTAGAAGCCCCAGGGGCACAATAAATGTTCCCGGACCTTTCCAATGTGTCAGCGTGGCCGTCTGGCTCGGCGGCGACTCGCGGTCCTGAGCCTGATGTTCTGCAGGGCTGAGCGCTTCGCTCCGCGCTCCGCTACTGGCTCGCAGAGTGCCTCCACGCTCAGTTAGCGTTGCGTTTCTTCGCCAAAACAGACTCTGTTTGATCGCCGGATTTCATTTCAGCACAGTCCTCTGGGTCCAATTAATTAGTTTTACTATTAGAAGTCAATTATCTGCACTACTTATTGCAATTATTTTGGTCAAAATGCATCGCTAAATTACAGCACTGCCGGACCATATGGTGAAATAACGCTCAATGGCATTCGTTTAATTATTGTAAAATTTGTTCAATGAATAGGCTAGGTTCTTTGTAAGTTTTTATCATGACGCACGCAGCAATGACACCTTCTGAACACATTTTCTTTAGAAGTGCGAAGAGTATCTTTTGGATAATAACTGTTCCAGGGAACATTGCAGAACCTCGCAGCAGACGGCGTCTGCAGTGTCAGAACCATTAATCCACCAGATGGAGCGTAACCCAGACTACCATTAAACACGACCCAGAAATCGCAGAAACAACACAGGCGAAGGCTGCCAGACAGGCGTGCAACACTCGAGTCTCTGCTTGGACTACGCTGCATATAGTTAACAAGAACAATACAACGTAAATAAATAGTTTTCTTAATTAAAATGTGCTTTTAAAATTTTTCAATTTGAAGCTGTTAACTCCAATCTAGTGATTGCACTTTAATACCAACATTCTGAAATGGTACAGTGCTGTTTTGTGTTTAGATATAAGCATTTTCTACAATGCCTTGCACTATAGTATTGCCTGTTTTTATGTAGCGGTGTTCTCATGTATGTTTATTACAAAATTTTAATTGCTCAGAGTTGTCTGGTGCAATGCTGTCTTATCTTCTTGGGACCAAGCGTACCTATCCTACCCCTGTTTGTGAGTTCAGGAGCTACAAAGGTTTTGTTAATGTCAGATTTTCAGACACTCTGTCCAGGGTGCTGAAATTAACCACAATCACAAAGACTTTACCAGTCCAGGTTCTGTTTTCCCACAGCCCAAGAAGACGTTCTAATCACACGGATTGGCTCACATTGAAAGGCTGCACAGACAGACAGATGACCTCTTGTTCTTTGTCCTTTGCTGCTCTTTGAAGGTTATAATGAGGTCAAAAAACAGCGATTCCTCAACCAATGGGGAAGTCAGCCGCTCGCACCTGGCCACCGATGCCCACCGATGCCCGGACGAAGAGGAGAAAAGAAACAACGAATCCAACCCGGAGAGCACAGACGAGACGGAGGTCTTAGGGCCTGTGAGAACACCACGCACGTCAGCCAAGGCCTTCAAACAGAAGTGGAGGTTGCTGGACCTTTCCAAAAAGGACCTGGTCAGGCTACTAGGAGTTATGGAGGGAGAAGTGCAGGTAGGATCAACTGGCAGAAAAGTCACATGACCCTACCTGTACTTGTGCGGTATGCATGATGTCACCTGCTTTACAGGAAGACAAGAACTGGTATGCAGGTTAAAAGTTTACTTTGCAAAAGCATGATTTGACCACATTCTGTAGAGCTGCATTATTTACACCGTGATGCCCTAATGTCGGCCTGGCATGGGAAATCTTCACTCCATATAACATGCAGGCCTACACATTAACTAGATTGATTTACCTCTAGAAAATTCACAAAATTCTTTCAGGTCAAACATTTATACAACGCCAGAAGTCTACTGGGTAAAGGTTGTTTGGTTGGGGGGGCAATGACCTCCAAAGACTAACAGTTTTCTTACCTCCCTTCCTGTAGGCATATTTTCACTTTCTTATGAATAACAATGTTCTCATCATACCAAAGTGTTTGGCTTTTTAATTGGACATGTTCACAAGTTTGGGACCTTTTTTCCCTGCTAAATTTGCATTGTAATTTGTTGCTAGTTTTGTGGGTAAAATTTACCGATTTGATCTGACGTAGTGCTGTATACAGTATATGTACTGTATACTGATTGGTCTCATACGTTTTTACCTTTCGTAACCACTAGGGGGAGCAAAGCTATGAACCTGCCACTTTGTAGTTGCTAAAACGTAATGTTTCTGGGAAGTTTGTATTTATAGACCACTGGTACATTCATTGAAATTGTTAAATTAGCAGCCTTGGCAAAAATGTTTTTTCCTATACGTACTCGATTTTTATAGACAGAAAAGAAACATTACTAGGTATCGTATCCCCATCTAGTGGCTGATTATGGTATTGTAATTGTTAACCATGTACTTAGAACCTACATTTCAGCCTGCCACTAGTTTATTTCCATTGCCACTGTATCTTTTTGAGTGTGTAAGTACCCTCAGTAAAGTCAGGGGTCAGCATAGTTCTATTGTTCACTGATAGTAGTGTATTGAACAGCGGAGTTGCAGACGTCAGACCACAGGAGGAAGCCCTGCCCTTCCCAGGCACGTGACACAGTATGGCATTCCCATAGGCCCGGGAGGACGTCATTCACGTCCTGAGCTCCAAGCTGGCCCCGCCTGAGTCCCTGGAGGCCCACTATGCCTCCGCTGGCCATGTGAAGGCCCTCCAGGCTCTGTATAGAGACGGCCTCCTGTCAAACTGCAAGCAGAGTGAAGACCAGGTGTACGAGAAGCCGATGGCCGAGGTGAGTCTCTGCTCCTCCACACACAAGGCGGGGAGAGGGGGAGGTGAGGAGGTGTGCTGGTTGTCAACAGCAACAAGAGCAAATCCAATATGCCAGTTTACAGCATCACTTACAAAACAGAAGAAGGTCTAAAAAATATTACTACTATTATTGAGAATAATAATAAAAAGGCATCAAAGTGGAGAAACGCACGGCTCGTTTTGAGAGCACATATGACACTCGCTGTCTGTCTTCCTGCGCCCGCAGCTCACGCGGCTGGAGGACAAGCACCGCGAGACGTACCGGCGCATGCTGGGCCAGCTGCTGCTGGCGGAGAAGTGCCACCGGCGCACCGTCAACGAGCTGGAGAGTGAGAAGCGCAAGCATGCCGACTATATGGCCAAGAGTGATGACTTCACCAACCTGCTGGAGCAGGAGAGGGAGAGGTGACAGGCCGCCGGGGCCTATGGGGCTGCCGGGGCTGACAGGGCCGCCGGCCCGGGTGTGCTCCTCCGCGGAGCTCCTGCTCACTCTTGCGCTAATGGGTCGCTGCTCCTGAGCATGCTGGAATGTGCTTTTTTAGACAAGGTGTAAATCACAAGCCCACCCCCCCCCCCCAGTCAGGTGAGCGCTAACAACACAGGTAAATAATTTAGCTGACCTTTGTGTCTGACAACCATGAAAGGAACAAATTAAGGAACCGGAGTTAAAATGCGAGATACTCTGCAGGGCGTTTTAACACGCGTGTTGTACACTGCCTTTTGGCTAAACTACACAAGAGCGTTGAGCCCATATGCACACGCATGTCTGTGAGGGTGTGGGTTCGCGACCCGTGCTGACATACATTGGCTGTGGCCTTTTGTAATTCACTCCGCTGTGAGAGGTGGGGATCTGGGCTCATGAGCTGCTGAAGGGGAGGTACTTCCAAAGTCCGCAGCATTATGACTGGTTAATGTTAGAAGTCTTCAAATGTCAAAAGTCAGCAAGGCTTTGTGGTCAATGAAATACATCTGTTACAGGTGTCTGTGTGGTCAACTTTTTGCCACACTCTAAAACATGGTGTGAGCCTTTAGGAAGTCTGTGTGTGTGTGTGTGTGTGTGTGTGTGTGTGTGTGTGTGTGTGTGCATGCTGTAAATTGCTCATTAAATCTAGGTGATGAGGTAACCATCGCTCTGATCAGATTAAGTGTGTAAAACGACCCCAGACTAAACACAGCTCATGACACCGTCCATGTGCCACAGATGGCATGAGTTATCCACCATGTGCACGGTAACCCCCCCCCGTGCTGGCTAGTCTGAGCCCCTATATTTCAGCACCCCACGATCACCAGATCACACATTCCTCAAAGCTGTAATCACACCAGAACTATAACTCTCTTCAGGTTATGTCACAAAGGGGGGGGAGGGGGGAATTGTACACCTATGTAAAGCAAGCTGCATGGTGAGAAAGAAAAAGTTCCAAAAAGTACTTTCTAATTTGGTGGGAGGATGTGGGGGGAAAGGGAGGTAGGACTGTTGAAGATCAGCAATCTCCACCCGTTCTAGAACATTCCGCATACTTTAATGTGATGATGTACCATAAGGCGGTATACCAGCTAAACTGTTTTTGTGTCCAGAAGCCAAGGGCAGCCCACTTGTCAGTCAGTCTGTCACCACGGTAACTGCTACAGGAGCACAGTACGCTTATTGGAGAGAGGAAGGAGCTTGTGTTTTGAGTCATGTGACAGATGTGTGAAATTTTTCTTTGAGCGCTCCAGCAACACAGCCCCAGTGGGCATGGCAAATACTTTTTTGCGATTCCTTTAATCTGCTGTTAAAATGGTCTGTCAACGAGGCATCAAAGCTAGCTGTGCGTGAAGGCCTAGCTTTACTCGAAGTATGTTCTGAACATTTTTTTTTCTTTTTCCAACTGTGCCCTCAGTTTATTGAGATCTTAGTTCCAGTCTGGAGCTGCGCCGCTGTGCCGCTGACAGTCTTCTCTTGCCGGCACATCCTCTGGCTGCTCAGATCTTATCTGTGCTTATAATGTCGTGTCCCCCCCCCGATGCCTTGTTTTGATAGCCTCGATTCTGTCGTGTCACTCTAAGCCTCAACACATAGGATGAAGTACAGAACAGGTGGCTTAACGCATTCCAGAGAGTGGAGGAGAGTGAACGAATAGGCAGAATCTGGAAATCATTTATGGTTTCTGTGTTTTTTACATTGCAATGTTTTTGTGAATTTGCCAGATTATCATTTACAGTACTAAGTCTTTATGATCTTTTTGTGATAGTGAAGCAGTAAACTATACCGATTTTGTACTACTTGATATTTTTCTAACAATTACAGTATGTTTTATGATTAACTTCCAAGTTTGTACTTGGCCTGCAGTCTTTACATTAGTGTTCTCTTAATGTTTGTGTGCTTAAAGTTGTTTACTAAATACAGAATTTCATTAATTAATTTGAACAAAAACAGTCCCTTTGGTGCCGTATTCCCTTTGGATAGGCGCCCTTTGATCAGTGGTCAAAATGAAGAGAAAAACAGAAATTAGGGGGTGTGGGGAGGGCAGAGAAACCTCGAGGAGCACCCCCCTTTAGCTCCACCTCCTTGCATGGAGCACCCTCCCTTTAGCTCCACCCCCTTGGCATCCAATCTAGTGCTGCCCGATTCTGTGCCATATATGGACGGGATGACATCATCAGCCTGTCCAGTGCTGTTTTCCACAACGTTCACCTTTCATTGTTTCTGGTGACGTGTTTGGAATGCCATGTGGGGCTCCCTGCAGAGCGGGGGCCCGGGCCAGCCCTGCTGCCAGGCTCGGCAGCTGCCGCGCGACGCTGGACGTGTTCGACACAGCCCTACCTGCGACACGTCCTCCGCTGGAGGGTAAGTGTGCCTGACGTGAAAGCTGTCCGGCTCCGTGCACAGACAGGCACTGCCTTGCGTTAAGCTGCCCTTGGGCTGCAAGGTGAGCGAGCCCAGTGGCGGCTTCTTTCTCGTGAGCGCTGAAGATTTCTGTTTGCGGCTTGGCATGCAAGGGACACTTGTTGCTGGTTCATTTGGAGCCATGGCACGGACGCGCACTGCGCCACTGAGGGGGGAGGAGGTGGCAGACCGTTGAGAGTTTAGTTACACATTCACTTGGACTTTGAGGTGGGGGAGCTTTTCCGTGGTCTGATTCCAGCTTTGAAGGTTGAAAAATGGCTTGGAACAGCTTTCAGTGGCTTCTGCTGTGATGTGCTGCAAGCGTGTGCAAATGGTGGAGACGCAGCAGAAATCGACCCGAGATGCACTGTACAAGCCCACAGCACCTTTTGCCTCTGTCCTCCCATAACTTTCTGGTGTCCTGTTTTCTACTGAGGATTTTATGTCCACTTCTCACAGGATTTACAGACACACTGTAAGCCATACCAGCTTTAGTTCACGTCGCTGATTTATCTTTGTTAACGATGTTACAGTTTGACCGCCAGTAACATAAAAATGTTTGTTTTTGGAAGCATTTAACAATGTTGTAAGGAAGGGTTGAATACGTTAATGAAACAGAGAAATTAATTTCCTGCAAAGCTATGACAAGTTAGCAGAAAACCAGAGATGTGCGTTGTTGTATTTGAGACTTCTGAGACTTGCAATTGGAAATATCACTTAAGTATATCACTGCTGCTTTAATGAGCTGAGAATGTATGATCTGAACATGGTAAATGCAGATCCTGTCTCTTGTATTTTAAATGTTCTCTCCTTAACAGACTGAAGCGTCTGCTGGAGCAGGAGAAGGCGTACCAGGCACGGAAGGAGAGGGATCACACGAAGCGGTTGGAGAAGGTGAGGGCAGAGCTGGTCAAACTGAAGTCCTTTACCCTCATGCTGGTGGACGAACGGCAGCTGCACATGGAGCAAATCGATAGGCAGAGCCAGAAGGTTCAGGATCTGGTGCAGAAGCTCCAGGATAAAGAGCAGAAGCTCAGCCTTCTGACCGGCCGTGCCAAGGAGGATGGGCAGAAGGTCGCCAAGCTGGAGGCTGAACTGGAGGCCAGGGCGGCCAGGCTGACACAGGAGCAGGAGGAGACGGCCATTAAGCTGACTGGCTACGAGTCCCAAAACAGACAGCTGAGGCTCAAGACGGCCAGCTTAGCCCGCAAGATCGAGGAGCTGGAGGAGAGCAACAAGGTGCTCAGGAGGTCTGAGGAGGAGCTTCGGGAGCTCCGGGACAAAATCAGCAAAGGGGAGTGTGACAACTCCAGCCTGGTGGCTGAGCTGGAGACATTGCGCAAGAGAGTGATGGAGATGGAGGGCAAGGATGAGGAGATAACAAAGACAGAGGCCCAGTGTGGGGAGCTGAAGAAGAAGCTGCTGCACACAGAAAATCACAGCAAGGAGCTGAGGCTGGAGGTGGAGAGGCTTCAGAAGAGAATGGGGGACCTGGAGACCCTGGAGGGGGCTTTCAGTGTGAGCAAGCTGGAGTGCGCACAGCTGCACGCCAACTTGGAGAAGGAGAAGAACATGACAAAAGAGCTGGCCGGAGAGCTGGATGCGGTGAAGAATCGCATGAAGGAACTCGAGAGCACAGAACTTAGACTTGAAAAGGCTGAGGCGAGTTTAAAGGATGACCTCAAAAAGCTGAAGTCATTCACTGTAATAATGGTGGAGGAACGAAAGAATGTGGCAGAGAGAATCAAACAAGAGGAGAAGAAGAACAATGATCTGAGCAAGATGCTTAAGATGGAGCAGGAGAAGGTGATGGAGGTCACAGAGAAGCTCATTGAGGAGAGCAAAAGGCTGCTCAAGCTGAAATCCGAGATGGAGGCAAAGGTGACGTCCCTCGCTAAGGAGAAAGATGAGGTCAAGTCCAAACTTGTAAGTGAAGAGAAGACGTGCAAAGACCTCAGCTCACAGGTCAGCTTAATGAAACAGCAGATAGAGGAGATGGAGAAGGCTGAACGCGAGTCCTCACAAAAGAGTACGATGAAAGAATTAGGGGGATGTGCCGACGTGTCGAGAAAAGGTGACAACAGGGTTGAAGAGCTGACACTAGAGATTGAAAGGCTAAAGCATCGCCTGAAGCAACTGGAAGTCGTCGAAGGAGATCTGATGAAGACAGAGGATGAGTACGACCTGCTGGAGAAAAAATTCAGGACGGAGCAGGACAAGGCCGACGTCTTGTCTCAACAGCTCGAGGAAATGAGGAATCAAATTGCAAGGAGTAAGGCGGTGGAAAAAGGAGAGGCAGCGAGCCAGGAGGCTGAGCTGAGGCAGCGGTGCAAAATGGAGGAGGCAAAAAGCAGACACCTTCAGGCTGATGTTCTGGCTCTCAAGGAGAAGATACATGAGCTGATGAACAAGGAGGACCAGCTGTCCCAGTTGCAGGTGGAATACTCTGTCCTTCAGCGGAGGTTCGTGGAAGAGGAGGAGAAAAGGACAAGCATGAGCAACGAAGTCATCAACCTCGCCAGAGAACTGGAGGCCACGAAGCGCTACAGCCGCGCCCTGAGGCCCAGTGTGAACGGGAGGCGTATGGTGGATGTTCCCACGACGTCGACTGGTGTGCAGACAGATGCCGTGGCCGGCGAGGCTACCGAGGAAGATGCGGCCGCGGTGTTCATCAGGCAGTCCGTCCAGGAGGAGAACCACCTCATGAGTAACCTGCGGCAGAAGGGCCTGAAGAAGCCACCTGAGAGGCCGTCCCTGTCCGAGCGCTACCCGCCCACTGCCACTGATGTGAGCGCAAGGAAGTCCTGGATCCCCTGGATGAGGAAGAAGGAGAGCATCTCTCAAGGCAGCCCTGAAAAGTCACCGCACGCCAACGGCGAGCACGACCACTCTGAGGTGACCGTCTCCCAGAAGCAAGTTCAGCCGCTACACATCCGCGTCACCCCTGATCACGAGCACAGCACAGCCACCTTGCAGATAAGCAGCCCCAGTGCCAAGGACTTCTTCTCCAGCACAACAGTCATCCCTACCCTTGGCCTTCAGAAGCCGCGCATCACCATCTTCCCCAGTCACATGGCTGTTTCACCAAGCCGCAAGGCTGTCGAGGCCTCACAGGGTCCAGAGAGGGCCAAGTCTCCTGTATCTATTACTGCCATCTCCAGAGCAAAATCCCCAGAAGGGGGGAAAAGCTCTTTGTCTGACAGGCCCACGTCACCCCTGTCCGTCATGACGGTCACTACTTCACCTGTACCCGACATGTGTGGCTCTCCGGAGTCACAGGAAATGACCATGGGGCGGGCGGTGTTCAGGGTAACGCCTGAGAAGCAGATGGTGCCCACGTCCATCAGGAAGTACAACTCCAATGCTAGCATCATCACAACCACCGAGGACAACAAGATTCACATCCACCTGGTGCCCCCGTTCAAGAAGCCCCCCGAGAGCAGCGGCCCCGCCATTGCAATGACGCCTGTCACTATGGTGACAGAGAGCAAAGAAGTTGCCACGGGTACAGTGTTGCGCTCCCCCCGACATGCTGTCTCTGCTAGCAAGACGACTGCTGGCAAGGTGATGAGCAGCATTATGATTACACCTGTTACCTCTGCTCCTTCAAAACCAACCCAGTCCACGGTGAGTGTGCTGTATTTTAAACTGTGTCTCCTAAAACCTGGTGTTGCTGCCCTGATCATAGGTTTAATCAGATCTGTGACCCTCTTAATGTTATCATGGTATCATTATTATAACATGGAATGCTCACCCCAACACGCTTAAACAGACCACTGGTGCACCCTAGTGGCGATTTTATGCATTTACTCGAGTTTTTAAAGAACAATAAAATAGTTTAATATTTTTTATTTTCCAAATTATTTCAACTTATAGGTTATTGATACCCTCATCATACTAAAAGCCCATTTGCTTAGGATGCTGTTTTCATAGTGTTTGATTTAGCCATCTGCAAAAATAAGAGAGAGGTTTAACACAGAGATAAAGCTCTCTGATTAATTGAGAAGTTATGGAATGCGGGTAACAGTGTGAAATGATGTGGCCTGACACCCTGGGAGATACAGTGGGCCCTTTGTTTGGATGATGGCTGGTATGACAGCAAAATTTTAATTAAAGTCAAGGATCCAGTAGACCTGGGGTCGCTGCTGCCTCTGAGAGGTTCTCTACACCTGCCTCCTTAGTCTACATCATTTCCTACTTTCCTTCCATGTTTCCCTTTTACAACACAGACAGAACAGACTCCTAAAGTAGCACTAATTTACTGAAACGGAGCACTTGTCTTTGTTAACTCAAGTCTTCTGTTTAGGCTACTAACAGGCACACTTGCAAACAACAAGATGTAACTTCAGCGTCCGTGACACATTCAAAATACTAAAATGAAAAACGTGTAGAGGCATGGTAGATGGTTTTTGGTGGTGAAAAAAGTTTGACTGAGACAGAAAACAAACATGTGAGGAACAGAATGTTGGTGAAGACCTTGTTAGCATTAACCATGGACCTGATGACATGATATCTGCATCCTTCTGCTCTTCTCTCCCTGTTCTTTAGGATGGTCCATCTCCACGGGTCGTACCCACACGTATCCCCGTTTCCAAGGGCATGAAAAGCGGGAAAGGGGGTGCGGGGGCCCCTGGCGTCTCCTCGGTGACAAAGGCGGAGCCACGGTCCGAGGGCCAGCTGATGAAAATCGAACTGAAGCGATCCACCATTGGCATCTCCACTTCTCCGACGGGAGGAAAGGGCTGAGAACACATGACCACCCCCTTCCCCCACCCCATACGAGGCTCAGCACACACACATCTCGCTGATAAACCAGGTCTACCTCCACGTGCCAGCCTATCAGAAAGGGGAGATCTACTGTACCGTCACACAGCTAAAGACAGTCCTGCACTTACTCCAGTCACATGGACACAGGACAGCTAAATGACACTGTGTGTGCGAGGCAGTGAGACTCCTATTCTTACTGATGTCTTACTGTCCTAAAAAGCTGCCTTCTGTCTCTTTATAACTGTATGGGTTAATTGGATCTTTTAAACGCTGTGTGTTTATATCAGAGTGTTTTTTGCCGTATAGTTTTCTCGTACCCCTGTTTAACTAATGCTGGGGCCTGCCATGGATTTCATTTGTACCACTTTTTTACCTAATGTTTCATAGAGGCCATATTTTGTATGAGATAAAGAATAAAGGTTTTGAAATTCATGTTCAGATGTCTAGTTTTTTGCTGCAATGTTTAAAGGATCCACAGCCTACACATGTAGAGAACTGTGATGAGTAATTTTAATGTGTCATATTACTGTTATATCACTCACCAGCAACTTCAATGTCACACTACTGCTATATCTCTCTGCACCATGACATTAAAAGAAATGTAGGGCTGTGCTGTACAACACTTTTAATTTGGCCCTTTGAATAACTTATACTTTAAAAATAATTTAAAAATTTCTTTCAGGTCATTGTGTATTTAATATTTTATTTGCTATCCAAAACGTGGACAGTTTTCTGTTTCCAGGACCGTGGTTGGCCACCCCCGGTGCCTAGTCCTGCCCGTCTCCCTAGTCCCTCCTTGTACGCCACCTACCTCTGTCTTGTTCAGTAAAACTAGTCTGCAACTAGTGCTTCCTGGTGTCCCACCAAAACATTACACTGGGCCGTTTGCTCACTATTATGTCAATATTGTATCCTGGGCTATTTCTAGCTATAGTGGTACCTCCTGTCTCCTCAAAAATACAAATACTGTACAGAGACAGTGTCAACATGCCGTTTAAAAGACACGTATCAATAGCACAATAATGTCCTCAAATTGCGCTGTGGGCGGCTGCCTAGACTGTTTATAACCAGAAACGGTCCTGCCTGAAACCAAGTGATGTGACATGGAAGTATCTGTGTGCTTAGTGTCTGTAAATATCACTAATTATTGTGCATTAGTTCGTCTCTTGATTTCGTTAATACAACCAAAACATTTCACATTATCGCCATTAAAATATTATACGATGAATTTTCGAATGTATCTGGTGAATGAATTACTTTCCCAGAACAGACATAGTCGTACAGGATAATGCACAGTAATGGTGCATAGACAACTTTCCAAGTAAAAGGATGTGCAAGAAAAGATTGGAAACAGACGTTCTTAACAGTATTCACAACCGAACAACAAAAGTGCAATTTAAAGTGATCGCACTTTTAACCAAAAGCATCATTATCACCAATTCCAAGTCATTTAAATGTCTGTGACGTCATGCGCGTTATCCGCACGCTGATTGGCTGATCCCTTCGCTGCTCGGCACTGCTCCACAATGTAGAAGTACCTGTTTTGCATGAACATGTTGGTTGCTTTGAAACTACGCCCGTAGATCGTATTTTAAGCGCTTGACGAGCTTCTTCCAAAGCCGGTTTGCTGAGCGGCGCATCGGCGGGGCGCTCTCTTGTTTAGTGGAAAAGTGCAGGTATGATGGCGTCTGCCTACAACGCGAAAGAGGAACACGGACACCATTCCGCATCTTCGGGGCCGGTCGGCGGGGCAGCTGTCAAAAGCAAGAAACCGGACAACACCGCTTTCAAGCAACAAAGGCTACCAGCTTGGCAACCCATCCTTACCGCGGGCACCGTGCTGCCAGCGTTTTTCGTTATCGGACTCATCTTCATCCCCATTGGCATCGGCCTCTTCGTAACGTCCAACAATATAAGGGAATTTGAGGTGCATTTTAATCGTTTTAGCTGTTCCACTTAAGTCGGTGGATAATTTAAATTACGTCTTGCTTATTATCAAAAGTGTTAATTTTTAGTATTTAGGAAATTGGTTGCAGGTAATTCGTACTTTGTTACTTGTTACATAGCCTTACATGTAGCTGCTGTTCAGTAGTCCGTGGGTATGAACAAAATTAACACTGAAAATGTTGCATTCGCAGACGCATTTTTAAATAATAGATGTAATGCGGTCCACGCGTTAATGCATTATGCGGCAGCTGTCAAATTCACACGGCCACTCCCAGGTGCATAAAAACAGACAGAGGTCGATATTTGTTGCTGTTTTCGGCTCACAGCTTTGCCCGTTTAATCGCAGATCGATTATACCGGGGCTGACATGTCAAGCCCCTGCTTTAGCTGTTCCCAGAGCTACAGCTGGAACACCACGGTGCCCTGCACGTGCTCGGTCGATTTCTCCCTTGATCAGCCCTTCGAGGTAAGCTGTACACCCTGCCGACCTTTGTAGATGAGATCCTTCGTTGCCCCCCTTTTTTTTTTTCTTTTTTTTTTTTTTCTCACGACTAAAACCACGTGACCGTAGTTTTAGTTTATTTCCACGTTTGTGCGCTCCAGCGCGAGACCTTCGTTTACATGTGAAGTTTTTCTTACTTAATTATTTTTGAAGATGTAATAGCTCAGTGTGTGTGTGTGTGTGTGTGTGTGTGTGTGTGTGTGTGTGTGTGTGTGTGTGTGTTTAAATTTGGCAGTCCTATGCACTTACCCTGCGTCACTCAGAATAACAAACGCTTTTTGCGGCCCCTATGCACCGACTGTTTTTAACAAACAAACCCCATTCTACACGCATATTTTTGTGATAGTTACACTCTTATATTTAATTCTCATGTTATTAGTAAGAGAATAAAGCACAGGGAAAATGCCAGTAAACAAATGTCACAAAAGGCAAATTCACATATTTGCTATCAGGGTTCAACTGCTCTGTAACAAAAGGCATTAATGAAAGCCTATGTTTTGAAATGAAATGAGGACATGTTTTAACTTGGGAATGCATTGTACTAAGAGGCAGCTATCCCGTTTCCATGTTCCCATCCAGAGCAATGTTTTCATGTACTACGGACTGTCCAACTTCTACCAGAATCACCGGCGCTATGTGAAGTCGAGAGATGACAGTCAGCTTAATGGTGACGAGACATCCCTGACGGTAAGCGAGGCCATGTGGTCGTGTGGTGGATGTTTTATCGCCCTGTTTTTGCTAAAGAATATTGTCTTGTGCACAGAAACCCAGTAAGGAGTGTGAGCCGTATCGCATTAGCAATGGCAAACCTGTTGCCCCATGCGGGGCTATTGCCAACAGCCTTTTTAACGGTAAGATCTTCGTTTTAACCTGTACGTCCTTTCAAAGTGGAATGGAGGATGGCAGGGCTTGGGCAACGTTTTCGATGTTTATTTCGGACAGATACTTTACAGCTTCACTACATTGACCCCAATGGCACCAAGATCCTGATTCCTTTGGTGAAGAAGGGGATTGCTTGGTGGACAGACAAGCACGTGAAATTCAGGAACCCCGGTGGAAGCAACACCAACCTCACGTCGGTTTTCCAAGGTGATGCGATGGCATTGTCACAGTGACACATCACTTCTCTTCCTGTGTCTTTGGCATTCTGTTGGTTGAGAGCAGCAGGGCTTCAGTTAAGAAGTTGTCCAGGATTGGCTCCACTCTAATATATGTAATCAAAGTAGTCAGTCTGCATTGATCTGAAGGGCAACAGGTGGTTTTGCATGACAAGGCATGACTTGGCAGCTTAACATAAATGTTTAGGAAATTGGGCTGCTGTGTTTTCATAGGTACAACCAAGCCCGTGAACTGGCATAATTACGTGTACGAGCTGGACTCGGACCCTGAGAACAGTGGCTTCATCAATGAGGACTTCATAGTGTGGATGCGCACGGCGGCACTGCCCACCTTCCGCAAGCTGTACCGCATCATCCAGAAGAAGAGCGACGTAACCCCCACCCTGCCCCGGGGCAACTACACTCTGGATATCACCTACAGTATCCTTCTGCTGGCAGCCGGAGGCTGGACCGATGGCTGTTTCACCAGCGGGTTCTGCTTCCACAGGACTCCAGACCAGCTGTATGCTTCATCTTAGTGATGTAGATCATCTTGTAGGACGGGCAGGCAGACAGACATTCTCATAGTGTAATAATTTTATTTATTTTTTTGCACACAGTTAATTGGTTTAGGTTTTGGAGAACAAATTTAATTTTATGGATGTCTCTTCATTTGAAAAATTTCTAGGATTTCCTGAGTGGAAAAGCTGCACCGAACTATTCAGGGCCCGACATATGAGGTGCAGAAGTACGCATTCACGGCAAAAAGATCGTGCATGGTGCATAGCGGCTTTGTCATAACGACGCTGTCCACTTTATGGAGTTTCAATACCTCCAAAAACTCCAGTGTGGGGAGGGACATAGAGGGGGGGGAAGAAATGAATACTTGCATATAACTTGTTTCATGCCCTGATAACCACTTTTTACACAGTAAAATAAGATGTGTTCCAAACGGTTTTGAAAAATGCTGATGAAATAATTGTATCTGTTTACCTGAAGTCCCAGACCAGTCGTCTGATCTGATTCCTGCCCTTAATGTGACAAACCCAGACTACCCAGTTCGCAGCTTCGAGGGGCGCAAGCGTATGATCCTGAGCACCATCTCCTGGATGGGGGGGAAGAACCCCTTCCTGGGCATTGCCTACATCACCGTGGGCTCTGTCTGCTTTTTCCTGGGCGTGGTCCTGCTCATCATCCACCACAAGTATGGGAATCGCAGCAGCGCCTCCGACATCCCCAACTGAGTCAGCAAGTTGCAGGTGCCCGCATGCATGCCTGTTGCTAAGAGACGCCCAGACTGGACCGCACCTGCTCCTAAAGTGTCCAAGCGCTGCTCTGTGTAACGTCTTATCGCGTGTGCGTATTGGACTTTTTGCTTGTTTTGTTTCTGGAGAATGAATTGCAGCAGGGTTTGTCTGGCAGGATCCTGCTGCTGTATAGCCATAATGGAGGATGAGTTTGGGTGGATTCATACAGCACTTGTCATGGTCAAAGAGTCACAGCTGTATATTTTAATTTTCCCTTCTTTTGTTCTGTCGATGTGTAAAATTTATAAACTTGCACTGAATGGCAATTGCTGAATTGAAGTACTTGACATGGGTAAAACTGGGTCTTTTTATTTAAGTTAGAAAATGAATATGGATGTAATTGACTTTCTGGGTAATGTACTATTTTAGGTAATTTATTCAAAGGCATTGTATAGCCAACTAAATGAACGTGATACAAGCCGTTTGATTGTACATTATGTTGCATGCTACTGTTGGCTCATCTACTGACCCGTGTGCTTTTTTTTTTTTTTTTTTTTTCTTCCCCTAATTCTGATAAGAGCCATGCATTAACAATACACCATGATCGAGGTATGCCTTAAAAGGAGACGGACGTTTAAGCATAATATTTGCTTACCGGTGAATTTTAAATGGGGAGGAAATCAAATTTGTAGGCAAATGTAAAAGAGTATGGTAAGCTTTTCTGTCCTTCAAGCCATTAAACCTTTAAGAGGAAAACCTTAATATGCTCTCTTCTTTTTGTGTTAGAGCTTCCTACAATTTTTATGGGTATTTAATATTTTTCTCTCTGAATTAATGGTATTGGGAAACGGAGTGTGAAATTTTAAAATGCTTAAGTATAAAATTTCCATTGACTTAAATCGGCATGATGCGTATTGTATATCTAATAAAAATACCAGTGAGGGGGAAAAAAAAAAAACATCCACAGAAACCAAGAGTTTGACCGTGTGCGTGACCGTGTTGCAGTGCGCGTCTGTGATGGCGGAAAGGGCCGAGCGGAGCCGAAGTCGTCAACCCGGAACTTCACATCTGCAGCGATAGGAGCCGAAAGAGAAACCATTCATTCGCGATTTTTGAGTCTTTTTGCCAAGAGAGCACTGTTCACCAACAATGTTTTGGCATTTGAGAGTAAGTCCAAGCGCCGCGATTGTTTAACAGTCTCGTTTCATTTGTTATTTTTGCTCAAACCTGATGTAATTGAAACGAGTCCACGCCGTGCGCGCTCTGGTTGACCAGCGGTCACGACCTTGGTGTCCCCGGACTCAGATTTAACCCATATTTTGTGAAATCCATTTGAATGATGTGTCAGACCAGATCCGGTACCTATGCAACAATGCAGCAACAAGTCGAAGTGCAAAGGAAAATCGTGTTTTCCGATGTCCTGCAGCTGTACTGGGCAGGAAATAAGTGTTATTAACGCGGATGCATTGTCAGATGATATTCAGTTTGCACACGGGACATTTAGATTTATTGTCTAATTAGTAGGCTGTTCAAATAATTGCGAATGTAAATCTCTAAATTCGTATTTCTCGTTAAAAACTATTTGTCCTGTAAACCTTGCTTCAAGGCTTTAAGGCAGCTGTCTAGGAGAACGGTGTGCACCAGTGCTGGGAGGCAGGTGGAGAACAAGGTTCCACTGACCCAGAGGGCTTTCCAGGTGAGGTCCATTTCACTTGCTCGGTGGGTACGGTCTGCCATCACTTCTGGGCTGGCCGAAGAGCAAACATATTTCGTTATTTGTCTTTTTAGTGTCTTGTCATCATGTAACATTTTTTTTACCCCCGAGAATATAATTGCGCATCTTTCGCGTATGTCTTTTGTATTTATATTTCTTGGTCACGGCTGTCCACGCACCGGTAATGTTCTTGTGTTTCCTGGTCGGGTTAATTCGTGTGTAACCAGGACAGCAGGATGCCCGTCCACCTGAAAGGAGGCAGTAGAGACGCTGTGCTTTACAGGCTTACCATGGGAATTACTGTTCTGGGTAAGTAGACATTTCATGTTGGTTCTGCCAGGATTTATCATTACTGATGTTCCATACACACCTTTTCATCCATGTAGGTAGAAGTAAATGAACACTGCCTTAATCAGTGACTACATATTTTTGTTTCGTTATGCACACCTGTTGAAACAAGAAAATGTGTAAAGCCTTCCTTGTTAATTTGCCTTTTGTTTAAATGTAATTGAATAATGTTTGGCAAAACTCTGAACTTATTTTTCAATATATTTTTTCATTTTCTTTTTTTCCCCAGGGTCTGGGTACGTTATATACGAACTGGTCAGAGCAGCTCTGCCGAAGAAAAAAGACTAGCGTGTAATGGCTTTGTAAATACGCTCGTCTGTTGACAAGTCTTTCAGCCAATGGGGAGTTCTCGTCTAAAGTAACACTGATAGCCTTTTAAGTTTACGAGAACATTATTGGTTTTGTTGTACTGTGTGTAAATAAAACCAAAGTCATACTGGCAGCTCTTGGCATGGTGTTGGTACTTGTCCTGCGGTATCGTCTTCTCCCCGATTGTACAGTGCTTCTGTAGCAGGTGAAATGGAACACGGTTCACACCTAAATTGCTGACATCAAACCGTTTTGTCGCAGAACACTGTCATGCTTTTTTTTCCCACAAGCTCAAGTGAGATTCTTGATCTACATCCACAAACTGCTGGGGTGAATGAGACTGGAATTATGCACAGCTGGCCAGGGGTTTTGTGCCATGGGTCATTGTGGATGTTGGCAGTGCCATGCAAGGCCTCTTATGGGTTTGACAGTTTTACCATATTTGTCCCACTGGAGTGGGAAAACTAGTAAAACTACCTGTTTTAGTTCACATTCGCTCTTACTTTGCAGCTGCCTTTATTACTTTTCAGAAAATAAACTTTCTTACATAAAACCTCATTGTCATAAAGTTGTACACATTTGTAAGTTGACATGAACTATGTTAGTCCTTTCTCGATGTACATTTTAGATTTTTTTCCCCCCACATCTTAGTGTTGTGAGGAAGTGTGACAATAGTGTGGAGAATTTCTACATCCAGAGAGCTGACAGACCTTACTGCTCCGGCTGTCGGCTGCTGGATTTGGTTATTCAAATGAGTGCTGGCTGAGGTCTGCCACGCTTGAGGAATGGGCGTCTCGTCGATATTTCGAATCTCTGTGTGGAAATAAGGTGTGGTTGACCCACGACGGTCTGTGTCGCGTGGCATGGCTGCTTACGGGCAGAACAGCAAAACAAAGGTCGTGTTGTCTGGTGATGGGGTGGCATCACTATGGAGCTCTGTCTTTTTGTGTCCTTGTGGACACTAGAACCAGCTGTTCTGTGTTTAGTCCTTTCCATGGATTTAAAATCAAAGTGGTGCATGAACTGAATGCTGTGTTTTCCAATGCTAATTATTTTTGTTTTTCCATACACTCCAGAAACTTCCATTAATTTAGTTTGAATGCTACATAAACCACATTGTTTTTTATGTGTTGCTTCAGCCTACTGGTTCTGACACTGGGGACAATACTGCAGATCTGTGATCGGGTTAGGTCATACTGCAGTACATCTACCGTACTGTTTCACTTGTACGTGGTTAAGCATCGCACAGTTGACAAATAACTGAGTCATGTAAGCAGTTGCAGGCATATTGGATTATTTATTTGGAACAACAATGCTCGTGTGGATTTGTGGTATGTGGCAATAAAACAGCTACGTCTTGAAGGCAGTTCAAACATGGCCAATGAACTCAGTCTTTTGTATTGGAAAAATAATATGCATTAAACTATTTAGTTGAACTGCATAGCTTTATGAATGTTATTTGTCACATGTTCTGTCATGCTGCAGGCTTTCCTTATCAAACCTCTTTTTTGCAGAACAATGAGAATTGAGGAGCAGGACAAACAGCAGAACCGAGTCACACCAAGGGAGCGGGGTTCGGTCACAGAGCGGTCAGGTTCGGCGTGACAGCGAAGCTGTTGAGCAAATGCAGATCTGGGCCAGCGCATCCAGCTGGCAAAAGGCAGGAGTCTGAGAGGTCTGCTAGGCCGTAGTTAAACCCCCCCCGGCGCCACTCAGCAGCACCCCCTGCATCATTTTGTGTGTTTGAGCCGCCTTTGTGGTACACCCCTCCCCGAGAGATGTCTGGGGTCCGGACAAGGCTGCCCTGGTTTTAGGGGCATGAATGGTGGGGTGTTCTGTAACAGACTTGATAACATTGCTCCTTTACCGTATTGTGTCTCATTACTGCTGGCTGATGAATGCGAGATGTAATTTTTGTAATCTGCAAACATTGCCAAGGACATGCGGGAACTCTGCGTGTTCTTTAGTGTGTTTTTTGTATTGTGGGCCGGCTCTGAAATGCCCGTGATGCTGGATGCTTGTACTGAGGCTCTTCACCGGAGACATCTGCTGGCCATACGCCATTTTTTATTGTAGTTAATTTTAATAGTTCCCGATGTGGCTTTGTGCACATCAAAATGGAAATTTTACTGCCAAGGTCCTGGGTCACTTGGTGTCCTAGGCAAGAATACACCCCCCCCCCTCCGTGACAGCACAATGTTTACGTGCTCTTCTGGGCGCCTCTGCGAATGGACTGCACTTCTCGCATTTGCCTACACGGCCTATGCCCAGGGCCAGCACTGGAGCGCATGAGCGCAGTTGTGGGTCAGTTAATTGAATGCTTTCTTTCAAATGTGTTCAGTTCTTTTAAAATAATTAGTTCAATCCTTTGAAAATGTTCCATCTGCGAATGATCTGGAAGCCTGACAACCTGTTATAGCTCATAGCGATGCTGATGTGAGTGCTGCGTGTATCGAGTCCGCGCCGATGTCATGTTTAGTTACAGCCACTAGAGGACACACTTTACTGCGTTTTGATTTTTACATCACCATGCATCGGTAAATCTGACCAGTAAAAAAAAAAAAAAAAAGACTGTCCATTCCCGTAAAACGTTCCGTTAAAAGAACAATAGGAAATGAGGTAATCGAGAAGCAGGCAATACTTGTGGAAATACGAGGCAGCACCCCCTTTATTTTAGGACAGGTTTTTTACACCGATAAAGGCAAGAACCTAAAGGTTTTCACATTATCTCAGGTAACTTGTGCAAACAGTAAATGTATATGCTGTACCCTTTAAAGTGGCACAGAATACACGCAGAACTCAAAAAAAAAAAAAAAGTTAAAAGACCGACAAAAGGGCTGCTCTTTTGACTGTATAGATACAATAATAATAATAATTATTATTATTAATTATTATTATTAATACACGTCAATCCTTGTATTACTATTAATGTTTATTTTGTTATTAATGAACAATACAGTAATAGTTAACTATTTTAATGAGGTCACTGGTGATTGATAAACGTTTGGATGATAATAATTGGTCCACCTTCTGCTGTTGGAGAAACAACGTGGTGGTTAGTGAATGCATATTTTGTCACTCCGTAATTTATACAGAAGAACCATGGGGCATCCCACGTGGAAATATTTTGGAGAAGGAATGCAAGTTCCAAAAGAAAAAATATATACAAGTTTGAAAACAGGCGTTTTCAGGAGCGCGCAAGTCAAACTATGGCAAGATTCCCCGTGCGAGTTTCGTAAGAGCTCACGATAGTGAAATGAGAGCAGGGAACACCTCCCTATTAAGTAGCAGATTGGGAAGGGATTCTTCCCACTTGGAAAGAAGCTTTCTTTCTGGGACACTTCGGGCTTTCAAGTCTGCACCAGTCGACCTCTACTGCCCCTGACATCATCCGCCCGATTTCAGGAGGAACATCTCCACGGAAGAAAATTTGACTTTTGTTTTAATTTTTTTGACCTGGCAATCAATTTCTTTCAGGTTAGAATTTTATTTAAATTGCATCTATCCTTATTCTGCTTAATGCACTCACACTGTTGCACCAACGCAACGGAAAAAATGCAAAACGTTTATGAGCCTTTTGTCTTTCCGCGGGACACGTGCGCTTCATTATAATGAAAATTCAGCGGTCTTTCGTACTTAATTTTCATTTATGTATATTGGATGCATATGCTGTAACCAGACGAATTAATGTGGTACTAACTTACTCGTTTATAGCATACAATCAGTTTTTGCTATTTTTATTTGTTAAATACAGCGATAAATTTAAGAAAACATTTAACAGACCATATACGGAAAACACAAGTATTTGTACTTTAGATTTATTGAATTGCTTTTGGACTGTACGATAGGGTTCATTATGAATTGCAGTATGTGGGACTTGCTTCGTAAATATTTTTTAACGACCCCATCGGGATAAAAATTTTAAAGAAACGACCGGCAGGCCGCTGTCGGGAGTTTGTACTTGGATTTTTAGCGGTAAAAATTTAAACTCTTTGGTTTTCCTCACGTATTTGATTGCGCCGACTTGATACACGAGTTACGTTTTTTTATTTATAATCACAGCTTCTTTACACTTTGCATTATATGGAAATTAATTTATATGGAATTTTAATTTCCCCAGTTACCGCTCCGTATACGACGGGTAGGGTAACGTTTCCCCAGTTACCGCTTCGCATAGGACGTGTACGGTAACGCTTCCCCAGTTACCGCTCCGTATACGACGGGTAGTGTAACGTTTCCCCAGTTACCACTCCGCATAGGACGGGTAGGGTAACGTTTCCCCAGTTACCACTCCGCATAGGACGGGTAGGGTAACGTTTCCCCAGTTACCACTTCGCATAGGACGTGTAGGGTAGCCTTTCCTCCGTACACTCCACGAAAATAGCGCAAAGCTGTAGGAGGCGCACTTATACCATCTTTAAGTAGTTTCGCGCTATGTCGTACAAGTATCGTAGTTTATATGCTTCATACATCTCAGGCTTATACTGCACATCCGAGCTGTATTTAATTTAGTTAATGTTCTGAACAAATAACTGAACATGCTTCCAAATGTACCATTTAAACAAGTCGCGGTTCAAATAATTTTGATGCTAAAGTACTGGATCTAAATATTAAAGATTGTTTTTAAATCAGTTTTAATGACGTATAAAAAAGTTGAAAATGGCACAGAACAATCGCCAAATGCGTTAATTTTCCTTTTTAGATTCATTCATGTGCTGCTGAGCTAAATATAAGAGCTACAAAATGAAGATAAGGCTGTATTTGGCAGCGGCTGCCTTCCTTGCGACGCTCCTGTCCTCAGTGGAGGCACAAGGTAACATCCCTCATATGTACTCCCCCTTCTCTTTCTCTTACCCATGCCTGCTGCACCGTTTCACACACACACGCTGAACCTCTGATGTGGTTTTCATTGTGTGTACCGATTAATTCAAATACAAAGAAAAGCATATGGTGTCAACTGGTACTTTCCCATTAACCATTATGTTCTGGATTAATCTTAATAAATAATAAACGCAAAAACAATCGTGTGTGTTTACTGACATGTTTTATTCTTTATACCCCTCGCCCCGAACACTGGATTACACTGAATGGTACTTTGGAGTAACACTGCGCATCGCATTTAGTGACTTCGGTAATCGATAATGAACTAATTGTTCCGAGTTTATCTCATTCTGCTTTTAGAACTGCGGTCTGTTTTCTTTGCTTTTGCCTCCGATGTTTAACGTTCCGTTAGAAAGCTGATAAGAAAAGTGAATGTCAGTGTCAGTTTCCCGTATGCAAGACTGTTTTGTGGTATAAAATTAACAAGTGGTCGCATTATGCACAAGGCGCAAGCTTTTTACGGTAGTGTAGGCTGGACAAAACTGCGTGTTTCATTTGTGACGAAGCAGCAGAAATTCCGATTGTCCGAGTCCAGATTGCCCCAGCCACTAAGGGGCGCAGTCGGACAGGGCATGGCAATAAATTCGCTATTGTGTTGCGTTTTTAGTAAACGATAACCTGTCCGAAAACAGACCAAAGACGCACCGCAGAAAAGGGGGGTGAGAGCCTAAAATTACACGAGGATATTGTGTTTTATAGACAAGACAAGAGTTTGAAAAGGCACAATCCGGGATCATAAGAACGCAATATTTACAGCTCAGTTTCAGTTAAACAATGGAGATAAATACTTTACCAGAAACGCCGTTTTTGACGTTTTGTTTTTTACAGATTTTCACCACATTTACACCTTTGGAATGACACGGACAGTCGAACCGCTGGAATAGAGTAAAATCCCGAATATTTCTATTTTAAGTGGTTCGAAAGTTAAGGTTCGGTCCAACGTGAAGGGGCACATCAACGAAAGTGTCTGCTTCAACGTCACATGTAAAGACGGCATCAAAGGACGTTGCATTCTAAATCATGTACCACACACAATTTTGAGAGATTTATTTGAAAATTTAAAATGTATTCTTGGATTTCTTTTTCCTATTGTTTTGCAAAAAACGCTCATCAAACATCTGATTGTAATTTTATATACGTAATCTAATAAAACGATAAACTGAACGGAAAAGGAAAACTTTAACAAGGCAATGAATTTAAACAGTATCACAATAGTTTAATTATCTAAAATGACGGATTGTAGCTGTAATAATCATTGCCAGTTTTTTTTTTCCACATTCTAAAAGTTTTTTTCCGACTCAATCCTAACTTGGAGCTCCTCCGTTGTCGTTTTACGTTTTATTTAGACACGTATTAAAGAAAAATACACGAGCAATTTTCCTGGAATTTTTCATTTTAAAATGTCAAATATTAAAATATCATAAATGTAAGTGTATAAACGTAAACCAGATGAAATGATGGAATGATGTGTGCGTGTGTATAATCTTTGTTCTGATATATATATCAGAACAAAGATTACAAAAAGGGACATTTCAACAAGATTAGCAAATGGATTATTAAAGTTTTCCATTGAAGTGGAAAATTAAATGTCCTTCCTATGTGTTTCCTTTAGCGGTATGGAATCATGTAACGCAAGTATCAAATATTACGCTTTTCAAAGTAAGGAAACAAAAAGCCCTTTTAGGCTTCTTTTGGCGTCCTTAAAAATGCAGAGTTGCCTTCCATATGGGATGTTAATAATGCAGCAATGTTCAGTGTCAGCATATACTGCGGAATTATTTTGGCATCTGGTCTGTGTCTCCAGGAGACATGGTCCTCCCTCCTTTCTGCTCTGGCCAAAGCAGTGCCTGTGCAGTAAGAGAGTAAAAGGTTTGGCTAACATGTTGCCCATGTACTTAGAGGCAAAACATTTTCATCCAAACAACCATGCAATGTATGGGAGGCAACCGCGGTAAACCTTAGCCGACCCTGCTACTGTGGAGACAGAGAAGGATGTCGTCTTGTTGGTGTGTCATGTGGCATGGTCGGAACAAGGTGAAATAACATCGCAGATGAGCGATCCTCAAAGCGCTCGTGTTTTAAGATGATTACGTTTTTAGTTTTCATTTTCAAAATACTTTACAGTTCCAATTACCCTTGAGCAGGGCAGTGAATCTGAATTGCTTCAGTAAATATTTCCTGTTGTGTTAATGTGTTAAAAATCTGAACCTATTTAAGTTATTTAACATTGACTAAGCAGTAATAGAAGGGAAAAAAAAACTTAACAAGGCATAAAGCGGTTACTAAATCATCTCCAGGTACCCTCGTTTTTTAAATTTATTTATTTTATTTTTTTAATGATCATTAAAAAGATGTTGTTTTTATGAGCGGGGTCGAGTCCGCCCATGAGAGAATCTTTTTAAGCGCAGCTCAGTGCTTCTTTGGGGAGTGTTTGAAGTCCCCCCCCCCCCGCGCGCCCGGGGGGGGGGGGGAAGGGTAGGGGTCACGCCGGCCCCGCCCCACGGGGTGGAACGGCCGGGTTGGTGGTCGGCGGGGTAC
>JABJVR010046138.1:0-30229 GCA_025773905.1 Chitala chitala
ACTTGTAAAACTGACGTTAAAAGTCATAATTTCATATTTACTCCACTTACGTACTATTAAGTACCCGTATTAACAAATTCTAAAGAAAAAATAACTTGAAACTTTATGTGATAGCTTAATGTTATGTGGAAAGTAATTTAGATGGCGAAATAAATTATATAATGCGAGCAAGTTTGCAGCTGTTCTCGGTAGTCCGTGCTTGTAGCTGTTGGTATGTAAGCGGAACTGTTCCTCTCAGCCGTGACTCACTAAGGATACGGGATGCGGCTCTACTGGGTGACGGAGCTGAAAGCCCGTAATCAGACCGAATACGTGAATCCCGCCCGATAGGCTGGCGTTGCAGGGAGAAAATAACGAAGCGCCGTCTTTTACCTTGTTTTCCACTGTTCTTTACCCGTTCCAGTTTTCACTTAAATAAACGGGTATGTGTGACAACTGGATACGCCTTTGTAAGTAACGTGGCTTTCTACCTTACAACAGCTGGTGGTGAAACAGACTGTTTTGCACGTACACTTTGTTACGCTGAGGTTGTGTAGAGCTCGTTAGGGAGCTGGCGCATCGCAGTCTTTTTGCTTACTCATGTCGCGGCGAATAGGGTCCTGAGCTAGACGGAGCAGAACATGTCCTCACATCCGTGACTTGTCTATTCTAACAATGAAAAAACCTTCCCACTTTTTAGTGAGACACGCAAGAACTGTATTTTTAATACTGTAGTTCAATGCCATGTTTATTTGGTATTAAGTAATAGTTCACTGTAGTGACTATTACTAATTTAGTTCGATTTCATTTAAAACCATGTTTAATTGTCACGCATAAAATATTATTTTAAATTAACACAACACAGATTACAATCATAAAATGTGTTGTTATATAATATTTAATATTATTTAAATATGCAGAGTATTTTGTCGGCTTAATTTAAAAATTTTTTATTTTAGTTATTTTTTTATTTTTTTCAAATATCTTGAGGAAAGCCTTTAATTCTTCATCATGTTTAAGTTTTGTCGTTGTTTTCACACCAGTAATGTTCAAAAAGTAACAGAAATTAAGATAAGAATGTCATGTATCGCCATACATTTCTGCTTCTCGTTTGGACTTTAAATTGTGGTGCAATGGCAGGTTTGGCGGCTGGGGCTCTGGATGCTGTGGGACTGAACCTTCAAGCAGAGCTACGCTAAACTCCCCCCAGCTCCCCCAGGCTATTTTAGTGGCCTGCGATTGATGCAGACCGGCAGGTGTATAGCGCATGGAGAAAAGCCCGCGGTTTTAGTGGTCTCTTCTCTGGGGGATGGAATGACTCAAATATTTAATAAATATTAAATATTAATAGATGCATAAATAGCAAGCTGGCAAGGTGGGGGAGCAGGAGGTGTGGGCTGGCAGAGCGATCACGTCTCATGTGGTAGTAGAGTCAGTAAAGTCTGCCACAGCCCGGCGTGTGTGTCACGTGCTTCTGTCGCTGTAGCAGAGCGAGCAGCGTCACTGCAGTTCTCGCTTGGAGGCACAGCCAGTCGGGGTGCTTTCTCATTTCTATTTATATGTGTATGTTTCAAAGTACGTTTGTTTTCCCCGTTGAAAATAAGTTACTGACCTAGTGCTCACAAGCTTGGTCACTTTTTTTGTACCTCACCACAGCCCTACTATTAATAATTAATGTTTAATAAAAGGTATAGACTTTCTAGTGTCTTTTCCATATTCACCAACTTCCACAATATGTTACTAATGGAATCTTTTCTATTATTATTATTATTATTATTATTATTATTAACAACAACAACAATAATAATAATAATAATAAATAATAATGGTGCGACCGCCGCATGTAGTTGCGTTACAATAATAATCAAGGCTTTCAGCTGACGAAACACGTAACCTCTCTCATTACCCCTAGGACACCTTGATAAAAGGCACCTCTGCAACACCTTAACTTCGCGGCTTCATTGTGTTCTGACTTATGTGGTAAAAAGTATCAGTGCCACATGTAGAACAGGTGATGATTCAGTTTTGCTTTACTGTAATCTCAGGACTGCTTTGGGACATCTTTTGTCCCGTTACTGCAATAGCACCACAGCAGCCGACAAGAGAAGCCGAGTGCTGTGTGAAACGGCCTTGTGTATGATACCCACCTTAGCGTATCTCATGGGCAGCCCTGAAGGGCAGCCTAGTTGTTTAAGTTTACTTTAAGTATATGGTGGGGAATGATACTTTATGCACGGTACTTTCTGGCTAAACTCTAGATTTTGTGAGTAGGTAGGGTTGGGTACAGGATTACTCATTATTGGAGAAAGGATATTACAGTTAATTGACTTTAATTTTGTTTTATTTTTTTGTTTTATACTCTCAAATAAAAACGTGAACACAATTTAATTTTGAATATTTATTTTAAGCAGCACCAGCCATTTCTTAAAACAAACACTTCTAAACGTTCTTGGATAATTTAAGGGTAGTTATGATTTGTTTGAATTGAGAGTGTTTCCCTCTTTCGCCGGAAATGCAAAGTGTTAGTGTAAAACGGGAAAAATGTTTTCATAAATTGCATATTAAATTGCAGTGTTTATGTTTGAACACTAGAGGGAGAACCCTTTGCTTTTTTATTTTGTGTATGCGTATAATATCAGGAATTTAAATAGGTTTGGTTTGTATTTAAACATTGAGAATGCACTCATGGGACTGTAATTATGTTGTGCAATTTACAGTCTCCAATTATCTTAAATTTAAAATGACTTTTTATAATGCTTTCTAAACATAGTTACTCATGAGTCATGTGACAGTGTGCCATTTCCTGTTTAAAATGCATTTCAGGAAGTTGGCTGGATTTGTGTGTGCCTGTGCGTGTGTGTGTGTGTGTGTGTGTGTGTGTGTGTGTGTGTGTGTGTGTGTGTGTGTGTGTGTACACACATGCGTGCGTGTATGCAGATGTGCATGTGTGCTAGAGTATGCTCATGACAGGTCATCAAATATTTTCTTAACTATTTGTATAACATTGTCTTTATATACTAACATTCAGTTGTCTCTGCTTAGGGGAAAGCACTGGACTTCCCTTTGTCAAACATACTTAAATGCGATATCTCCAAGCCAGAGCTCTCTGGAAATGTAAGCTAGTAGGAACTTGAACTGTTTTGTCACAGGAGAAAATTACTTTTCTTTGTGTCATTTAACTGATATGTAACTGTTAACAAAGGGAATGAACACACAGACATTACAGCCTGTCAGAGTTATGGGCTTTAATATAGAACTTAATACTTTAGAATAAATGTGCATCTTGTAAATTCTAAATATGCTGATCAGTTGGGTTGAGAAATTAATTTAGTGTTTGATAATAAAGATGTGTTCTGATGTACAGAGTGACACTCTCTGGTATTTTGTATTAGTTTGCATTTTTAAGGCACCAGAAAAATACAAAACTGGCACGTGTATAAGGAGCCTGAGTAAGCACATTAAAGCCTCAAGGGAATGTGACTCAGGTCAAGAATTAATCATTACTTCCCACTTCCTTATAAGATGTAATACATATTTAAATACCAAATCTCAGAGGAACATAAGTTTTTTTTTCTATTGAGAGTATTAGCAATGCTGAGATTTTTTAATGCTCTGTACAGTAATGCATGAGTATGTAGAGTGATAGTTCACTGTCCAAAGGAAGCACATATTTTTAATGGAATATGGGGAAATTAACATGCAAGTATTTTTGTTATGAGTATACATTGCAGGCTTTTAACTTTTAACTGCAGTGCAATTACTATTGACTGCACCCATTTCTGAGCTTGTGGCTGTACTATAATATCGCCACTAGGAGGCATTAGATACATGGCCTCTGACCACCTTTGTTCTAAACTGTGGTATGTCTCTGTTCAGTGCTCTCTAGTGGCAGACTGTGTGTGTGCATGATTGACAGTGCCACAATTTACATGTCTGCTTATATGTATGTCAATGTACACATGTGACAAGTTTTGTAATACCACGTTCTTCAGGAGAACGTGGGCTCTGAAGTTTTGATCAGTCCTGATCCGCATGGGGGGGGTGAGCTAAAGCACTGTTTACAGCCTAACAGTAGTCCATTCATCGTTAACTTATAACTTCTATTGGGCCATGGGATGGGGGGGTCAGATGAGAGAGTTTTTAAAAAGGATATCTGAAATGCTGCAGTCATATATTAGGGTAGAGTGAAACTTTTCCAGAGCCACCTTTAATCATACCATGCTGGCAGAACACAGTTCTGCATGGAACAGTACAAGTCACTTTTACATTCAGTCTGTCAGAGTTGTATAAAGTACTTGAAAACACTTAAGTATGGTAAGCTATTAACTGTCCTTAAGTATCAAAAGTTGTTTCTGAATAAATGTACTTAAGTATTGAAAGTAAAAGTAGAAGTGTCTCATTTAAAAAGCAGTCAGAATTTGACTCCACATTTTTATTTTTTCCAAAAAATTAATTATTGCACCACCAAAAAATTAAAATAAAAAACAAAATAATACTATACTGTACAATATTCATTAGTACTTTTATCAGCTGTTAACGCCATCCGCGACAGCACTTCCAGGATAACCACGGATATGGTGCCCCAGGAGTATTTTAATATTTATTTCTATGTGACTTTGCACTTTTTATTGTTTTTAGTTTATTTTTTATTGTCTTTAGGTGATTTTGAAAAAAGTTAATATTTTAATATTTTTTACTGACTAACGTAAAGTTGGATAAACTGACTTGAATTCTGTTTTTTTTTTCTACCATTATTAACAAAAACCCCTGTAAAGTAAAAAAAAAAAACATGGAAATCAAAACAGGTCAGAGCTAGGTATATCTGTAGTTCTGGGCCATTTTGTTACTGTTCATTTAATGTTTATTTTGGACATAACGTTAGCTAAGGTTAATGCAGTGTGGTTAGTACCTAGAAGCCGATGTCTATGTTAGATTCACAGTCCAGCAAATGAAGACTGTAGGTAATCTCTTTATGGTGATGATGACCAAGGTGTGCCCTGAGCAGAGCCCATCTCACACCGAGCATGTGTTGTGAGCACAGGATGTGTTGGGTAAAGATTGCCAGTGGAAAAGCACCATTGGAGGCCTCAGTCAGGGCCACTGTAAGCAAGCCCCACCCCGCCTCTAACCCAGAGTGCAGCGTTAAGGCATGACCTCTCCCCCGACCCCCAAATTCCCCACCCGTAAAGTCAACACTGGATTTGTGTCCTGTCCCCAGACATGTAACAGCTTCACCCCACAGAGGTGAGTCATGTGCAGCTTTCCTAAGCAGATGGGTCAGCCCTGGATGGACAACATAATCCCTGTGTCTTGCTGCCATCTCCAGGTCATACTGTTGAGATATCCTGCAGAAAGAGACTCTTGACTGTGCCAGATTTAAAACCCGCAATGGTGTGCTTAGTCTGCGTTTCCCTATGACAGAATGTCAGAATTTTGAATTAAATGGTTTCCAGGTATCTGTAGCACATGCCTGCAGTTATTTTGATTTTTATTATGTGGCGACGTACGGAAATAGAACCTGTCTTCAAAGAGGGCGATAATTTTGCTGCATTGGAAGTAGCGCTTCAAAGGCTCCCGTCCACACAATAGTGTTTTATGGGATGTATGTTCTACATTCACTGAGCCCTCCAGCACAGTTGTGATACAATTTGCAATCTGCAGTGAGAAGTGTGTGTTTCTACCAGTTGATGCCTTGTAGCATACTACGATCGGAGGCCCAAATGTGTACATGAGCCGCACCGAAGCCTCTTTTCCACTCTTAACCACTGGCAGTTCACAAAGGAAAATGTTCAACTAAATTTTTTCCAGACGTTGTCACCGAGGTGCTGAGGAAGGCATAAGGAACTGGCTGGAAAAGAAGAAGGTGCAACCTGCTGTGACAGAAATCTGACATCTTGTCTGTTCTCCACTGCTAAGCCACGGTGGTTTTTCGAGCACATCGTTGATTAGCTGTCCTCTCGGTATTGAAATTACAGGGAATCAGCGCTTCCTGTTTTGGCGGGCCATTGGTTTAAAAGAAATATATGTTAACGGAGCAGATTAATCTCCTGCTTCCTGAGGAGATTTGCAGAATTAGTGGGTGGTTTGGACTCCACTGGAAGGTCTGGCTGAGCGCTAATTACAAGCTCCCCCTGTCAGGGTGGTCACAACATCCCTGGGGCTCTTCCTGGAGACGAGCACAGAGCCAAAGTGCGGGCCCTGTGGGTAACAAACAAGCTGCAGAGATGAAGGGTCACTGCTGCCGATGCAGGCTAGAGGCAGTGCTCTTCTTTTTGTGGTCAAAGGAGGGGTTCTCCTTACTTTGCTTGGGGGAGGGCAAGTCTAAGAGTGTAATCATAAACCCCTCAGTCAGAGTGCTTGTCAGGTTGGGATTTCACTCCTACAGGGAGGTAGGTTGGCTGAGGGTGGGCTTCTCTTAGGAATGTGGCACATGGCCATAGACTCTCCGAAAAGCGGTGGGAATGTGTGAGCAACGGCGTGCTCCGCCTGTGAATGTGCGCCACAGACACACGTGAGTCAGGTCAACACGCCGGCAGCAGAGGGGCGTGCAGAAGTCGCTGGAGCTTCACGGCCTTGCCTTCTGCCATGCGTTTACAGCACACATCAGATCTAGTGCGGATTTGTCTCGCCTCTGTGTTTCTTGCTCGCGGGAAGGCAGAAGTAAAGACATGAAGTTTCATGATAACGAGGGATTAAAGCACATGCTGATCAGTTGTCATTAATATGCCAAAGGCTGCTCATTAACCTCTTTGGTCAGATGCCTTCACCTCTACATGTATGTGTTTTTAGCAATTCCTGTTTATTTACACGAATGATGTATGGCTTGATGGTGTGTTTGCTAGATCAGTCTGATGGTACAGGCTGTATTTATCACCACATGACACATCCAAGAGTAGATGTGTGTGCAGAATAAAGACGTTACTATTGATTTGATACCTGAAAGTCCTGCCTCTACCCTTTTGGAACTTAACCTAGGCTTTCTTTTTTAAATTGTGTAGCTGTGTATATGGGTGAAAGTGAGTATAACAGTATAAGAACAAAAGCTGTGTAAAAGTATAAAATTGAGTATAAAAGCTGCAGTTAACCTATATAATAATAATAATCATACTTGTTTCGTAAATAAAAATATGTCCTGTGCTACATGTAGGTTTTTGTGAGAGGCCACAGCTGTTTGACATGGGTCCTCACAGAAAGTATTTAATCAGCTGATTTAAACTGACATCCTGACCAGCACTGCTCAGCTGACATGCCTACCGTTGAGACCTCCAGCCAATCACAGAGCCTTGGCTCAGTTGTCCCGCCTTGCTCGAGTGCAGAGTTGCATCTGAGTTAAGAGTAGGGTCTCAGGGTTCTCTGTTTGTGCAACAGACTGAGACCAGACAGGCAGTGAAAAGTGTTCTTGACAGAAAGAACGAGGGGGGGGGGGGGGCGCGTTATTTATCTCTTTTTCGTTGACGGAAAGCCCAGAATTCCACATAACCACCACAAGGGAGTAGGGGGGAATCATTAACAGAGGTCAGCATCCATGGTGCAGGAGATTAGAGAAGATAGGGGCCGGCTGGGGTTACCGCACCTGTGGGGCAGAGTTTAGGAGTACCCCTTGTTCTGAAGGTTTGTGTTCAAAAATGAGTGTAGCTTACAGCATTATTATTACTAAAGAGTTGCTGCTGTAACATTTGCAGTTTTCTTAAGCATGAATAAAGTTTTTGACATAGCCTGTTTGTCTTCCCTTCTGCATATCTGTCCATGTGTATGTTTGTCTATTCCTTCATCACTCTGTATACCTGTAGGAACACATGGTAGATACATTTTTAATATTTATTGTACTTTTTCATACACTGAATTAAATGTTTAGTGCTACTTAATAGGAAAAATAGCATCAGCTATAATCAGTAGTTTTTATTTTAAACAGCTGATTTTGACATCTTATTTTCAGTTTAAAGTTATATCCTAGACCCCAGACTTGAGTGTAATGGAAGTAGGGAAAGCAGTGAATTAGCAGTTGAATCTCCAGAAGACAGCGGCACCTGGGGAATGGCTCAGTGAGTAAATGACTGAAGCTGTGAAGGTCAGTCAGGAAAAAGAGTATCTAAGAAAATTTGTACTTACAAACACTGTCCCATCTTAACCGATGTTCCTCACTAGCAGTTATCTCTGCCAACATGTACTGAGTTTTTTGACTAGCAAGAGTATAGCTATGTGGGGGTGGGAGCTGTGACTAAGACAAACGTAAAGCAAGGATGGGGGGGTTCTGTTTGCCCTGCAGAGCAGCAGGAATGTTAAGACAGGAACTAGGAACTGAAGGACCACTAATCTTATCCCCTTTTCTGTCTTAAGTTACTGTTTAGTCATCAAGGCCCAAAGCTTTTCAGTGTCTTTTTCCATTGCACTCTCTCTCTTTCTCTCTCTCTCTCTCTCTCTCTCACACACACTCTCTCTCTGTCTCTGTCTCTCTCTGTCCCTCTCACACTCTCTCTCTCTTTCTCTCTCACACTCTCTCTCTCTTTCTCTCTCTCTCTCATTGCCTTCAGGATATGACACTTTGTCTCAAACAGAAGAGCAATAGAGTTTTCCTTTTAGTTAAGGATTGCTGGGGGTGGGACCCTACATTGAGGTCCCTGTTTGCCCTACAGGTATATCTGATGAACAGCTGCTTGAATTCCAAAGCTGCTCATTGTTCAGCATGTCTTTGTCTGCGGTAATTGTATAATGCAAATTCAGCAGTGCTCAACATAGCAGTGCCAAAATATGAATAGGATAAGCTTTGGTTCCCATTCATTATTTTGCCTGTATATATTCAAATAAAGAGTTCAAGACTGAGTTCATTGACTGAACATTAAGCAAGATTGCAGAAAGATTTAAATTTTTAAGGTAGGTTAAGTACAGGGTATTTAAAAAACAATTTTTGTTATTAGGTCAGGTTGTCAGAGTACTGGTATAAATATTCTCAGTTGCACAGTATGTATGGCTGTTATATTTTTAACAAACAAAAGTAAAGTCAATAACACAGGGTACCTTTTTGTTACCCAGGAGCTGGCATGACACTGTGGTTCCTCCTTTGCCCCCTTTCACCACCCATCATCTACACCCTCTGGTGTGAATGTAGGTCCAAGAACACATTCGCCACACATGGCTTCAACGAGCTGCCTTGGAGTTCCTTTTAGGCCCAGTTTTGTCTGCCACTCAAATTCCCCTGCTGGGCGTCTTTGCCTAGCTGTCAGTGGCAAGGCCAAAAGGAAGGGTCAGGTTTCAGCCCCCACGACAAGGCTGGAGAACAGCCTTACTGATAGAGCAGAGACAAAGGAGGGCAACGAGTGGGGTGCAGGTGACTGTGTGTGTGTGTGTGTGTGTGTGTGTGTGTGGAGTGTGTGCACATCTGTGTGTGTGTGAGACGAGTGTGATTGTGTGCACGCGTGTGTATGTGTGATTGTGTTCGTGTGTGTGTTTTTCTCCTTTGGCTCCTTGCTTTACAGTAATCAGTGCTTTGTGTTTTTACTAAACCACAGTGTGCCTTCCCTGCTTGACTTCAGACACATCACAGCTTGTCAGCTTCTTCCCACCTCTTGGTTGAAAGCGAGGCCTGAGCACGGTTTTGTGCACACTGCCTGTGCCTGTCTGATTTAGTAACGTTGTGCAGTGTTGAGGTTTTTCAATGCTTGTTTACATACCTCACGCCTACTCCCACTTTAAACGCTTGCTTTGAACCCAGCCGTCTTATCAGTGTGCGTGTGTGTGTGTGTGTGTGTGTGTGTGTAGTCAGTGAGTAATTAGGCCAAAGGCAGGTCACAGCACTCATAGGGAAAATCCGGTTCGTCTATTTGTGTTTCAACCTGGTAAGAGTCACCTACTTTTCTCTTTGTTATTGTCTGTTAGGCACGGCAGACGGCTGCCAAGATCACTTCGAGCTTTACACATGCTTATCTAATCAGCTGAAACAGCAGACTTTTCCTGTACAGATCATACAAGAGACTGGGAAAGTGGAAATTGACCGTTTGCTTAAGGTTTGTCATTTTGATGATACATGAACACTGCTGAACATGAACCTAGTAAAGATTTTTTTGTTCTGACTAATGTACTGGTTGGTACTAGATATGAGATCCAGCAACTTTCTGAGTGAGTCCCACACTTGGGGCAAACATACCATTATGACATGATAGTGACGTTGTCAGGGTATAGCTTTGCCTGTATTAGCCTTCTTAAATTTCAGACTAGCCTGTTAAGGCCAACCTTTTCCAACTTTTTGGAAAGTATGGTATTCAATTGGTGTCTTCTAACAACAGGTTTAGTTTGAAGGCCCACATCTTTGATATACAAGGCAAGACCTCCTGCAGAACTAAGACAGTTACAAATCATACAGTGGATTTTCAGATAGCCATGGAAACGTGACTTAAGTAAAGTACACATAAAATAGGAACATAGATGAAAGTCTGTCATTGGGTGAATAATTAATGGAAAGAGAGTAGTAAGGGGGTAGACATGAGGTAATGATTTAGGAAATGAAAAAATCAGCACTGTGAGATTCAGCAGGGAATTCTCTTGTAGGAGGAGTCCAGATGAGCTGGACCAATAGCATCACGGCATTCTCACAGGCCACTCTGATTGGTGTTTTCTGGATTACCACTGCAGCAAGATAAACCAACTCTGCAAAGAAGTTTTGCAGCTGTGTGAATCTATGGAATAAAACTCAGGGCCCAGGAAGTCTCCTTTTCCACGATGCTTAACAACAGAGGTGAAAGGTCACAGAGATAAGACCACACCAGATGCTCCCCTCTCCTGACACAGGGCTTTCCCACACAGAGCCCATTGTCTCCTGAGTGTGATGCGATGCCTTTGTGAGCAGTTACTTGTGGTTTCAGCTTCCATGCAAGATCAAATGTACAGTACTACAGGAGCTCAGTGATACGTACTCTGCACTTACATTTTATGTGTGAATATCAGAACACAATGGAAAGGGTTGTATTTTTAAATGTAATTTTTACTTTACTGTGAAAGTTTGTTACTTGCTCATCTTAATATGAATCATTGACTGATAGCGTAGGACTTTTTAGTAATTTTTTTTTATTCATTGCTTAATTTTTTCCTGACCTCATTATACTGTGTTGATAGTTTAATGTAGGCTATTTTGTTTGCGATATGAACAAAATATGAGCTTGTTTAGAAATTCAGCAATCTGTAAAATTTGTTTTTATGCTTTTGTAACTGGTGTTTTTCTAAATGCATTTACAACCAATATGGTCAACAGTTAACCAATATAGTCAGCTGTCCATGGGGATACATAATCACTAGTAGAGAACAGCTGCCTCAGTATTTCTCTCACTTGGGCTTTTTATTATAGTATGTTAAGTTTTTCATTATGCAAACCACAAATATAAACATGTATCCAGCCAAGTTACGCCCATTTGCTCTTCCTGCTGTTGTTTTTGCTGTCACTTCAGCGCCATCTTATTAATGTCAGTGTGCAGTTTTATAGTCTTGAGGTCCCAGGACACTGGAATGTCGTGGTGTTTAACAGGTGCTCACATGCCGAAGGTCTGCGCTGAAGTGCCTATCCCAGTTTCACTCATTTATTCAGCACATCCCGTGTCCAGCATTGAACTACAGTCCTTCTGGTCCGGAGTCTGCGGTGTTGACCAGCTGGCTTAATGATGTCTCACATCCCCTGTGGTTTTTGGTGCAGTAACTTATAGTTTTATGGGCATGGCAGGATCTCCCCAGTGCCTCCTGTAGTAGTCTTGTCCTGCTGTCTGTCCATCAACATGATGCTAGACCCTGTGTGACACAGCGGCTCGCACCGGGTAACAATTTGCATGGGTTTGGCTGCACCTTCTGCTCCAGCTGGTCCCCCATTGGCCTCAGAGGCAACATGACTGGCTTTGAAAGGGCTGCTGACTTGTTGTCACTCGCGCTTTGGAAAAGATGGGGGCACCGAGCGGCCGGGCTCCCAAAACAACAGATGCAGCTTTCTGTCACTGAAAAGGGGACAGACTGAGGGGGTGGGGAGAAAGGCAATATGTCTGCCTGTCTGAAAGACTGTGTGTGTGTGTGTGTGTGTGTGTGTGTGTGTGTGTGTGTGTGTGCGTGTGTGTGTGAGAGAGAGAGAGAGACAGAAACAGAGAGAGAGAAAGAGAAAGAGAGAGTGACCATGAGTCATAAAGGAGCTCCAAGTAAACAGTAAAGGTAAACAGACCTCCCTGTGGTCAGCTCTTAGTTAAATCAGATGTCCAGAGCAAGACTTAGGTTTTATGGGCGCTGCAGTTACCATGGGGATGGTATTACAAAGGACCCCCAGCTGGAACGTGAAGAGCCAGCCCCTAGGCTCTCCCGCCTTAAACCCCCACTTGCCACCCAATGCTCCCCCCCAGACTAAGTGCAGCTGCATTCAGACTCCGTGTGTGTCAGTTCTCACCTAATAACAGGCGGATGCCTTTCCTTGCCTTGTGTAGCTGAGGTCCTCAGTCCCATGTCCAGCAGGTATGACATGGAGACTGCAGATGATGGAGAGGTTTGTCCCATCACCCACAGTGCCCCTGTCAGCTGTGCATTGCCCTAATGGCAGTGTAACGAGGATAAGCGACACCACCTACTAGGCCTGCTTTCATGCAAGAAATGTCATCAGTGGAGACAGAAGTAGCCTATCTACACAACCCCCCCTCCAACTCCACCCTGAAAGAAGGACTGTAGAGGAAAGGGGTGGTACTGGGCAGCTCTTTGACACTAGGTATCCCCGGAGTGGGGGGGAAGCTCCACCCACAGCACAGCTATTCACACTCCATTGTCAGCTCTGGCCTTTTGAAGTCCTTCTCAAGAGAAGTGAAACAAGCAAGAGAGAGAGCGTTTCCATGACTGTCTCGATTTAGCTTATCACAGTGACAAGCAGCCGTAAACTCCCTGAAACTGCCTAAAATAAAGACAAAATGCCCAGACAGATCCTCTCCTCCCCCCTTTCCCTTTTAACTGCGTTCGGTGGAATGTGTGTGGCGTTCACGCTGTCGTGCTGTCACGTTTTATCAGGCTGTTTATGTTTTATGTGTGTTCGTCTGCCCCGTGCGCATCTCTCTCCGAGCAGACAGGCGGAGCCCATAATGAGCAGCGTTCGTGGGGTTGAGAATGGCCGCAGAGAGGCGGAGGAGGAGGAGGCTCGTGCAAAGTGAGCGCATCTGGGAGCGTGTGATCCACTGCATTCCCGTTGCATCCCTTTTCCTGTGCGCGGCACATCCTCGAGGCAGGCTAGCCTAAGTGGCCCTGAAGAACAGCACTGCTGCGACGATGGGGCCGGTTCCTTCTCTGATGATTTTCAAGAATTTCTTATTCAGTCTGGGAAATTGTGACTCAACACCTGTCCCAGGAAGTGTCAGGCATATGGTCAGAAATTATCTCAAAAAGAAGCCCCCGTTATGAGACAGTTACACTCAAGTGCTGCTTTGGACTCAACAGCACATCAGTGCTACACTTCTGTACACTGTAGGAGAGTTCATTTCATGGAACCAGGAGTGTCAGTCAGTCATCTTCTGTACCACTTCATCCTGTTAAGGGTCAGGGGAAAGCCCGGAGCTCATCCCAGAACACATAGGGCACAGGGCAGGGGACACCCAGGGCAGGGCTCTAACCCACCACAGGGCACACACACACACTACAGGCAATTTGGACACACCAATCAACCTAACCTGCATGTCTTTGGACTGTGGGAGGAAACCAGAGAACCCAGAGAAAACCCACCAAGCACAGAGACAACATGCAAACTCCACACACACAGAGCCAAGGTGAGAATTGAACCCCAGGCTTGGAGGTGCCAACCACCACGCCACCGTGCCACCCACATCAAGAATGTGCCAACTCCATATGCACAGGGCTGGTTTTTTCAATGATATGTTTCTTTTTTATGTAGCCTGTTTTCCCTCCAGTGACCTACGTAACTTGCCGTGTAACTCATAGATAAAGGAGAGCGTGTTATGAGCCAAGTCAAGATTACGGCACAGCGGCTGTTCCGCTGCTCAAGGCCTCATCGTCTTGGTTGTGATCCCAGCTGTGACATCTTGTGTTTATGCAGAACTGAAGTTAGAATAAAGACAAAGTAGTTCAGCTTTGGCACATGCTGGATGAGGAGTAGGACTCACAGTGTCAGGAAGTGGGCAGTCGGTTTGCTAACCACACACGCCAACTGTTTTTCTGTCCTGCATCAACGCCAGTGTGAATGTGTGGTATGTGTGCACTGCCTGGTTTTCTGCTGGAAATGAGCCTTTGGCATGTTTTTGTTTTGTTTTGGGTTTGTTTTCTACCAGCTTGCCAGCCTGGCCTAACAAGCAGAAGAGGCCATTATCACATTTCACACTCAGCCCTTCACGTCAGCAAAATTGCGGTATTAAAAAAAAAGTCCACAGCTGAAGTGATTCTTCCAAATGCCTGCTCCAACGCTCCAGTTTCCACTCTGCTTCCTGTTAGGAAGGCAGGAGTCCAAAGTATCCCAATAATGGGGGTCAAGGTGATGAATTAAGATGATGTGTTTGCATCCTTCTCAGGTGTGGAGGTCAGTTATGGCAACACAGAAGTGCTCTGAGTGCGAGTCATTCACAACTTGAACCTGAGTTTCATTATTTACATTCCAGATTTTTACATCCTCACAAAGTGAGATTTTCAATAGCCATAAGAACCATTAATTTCAAAATGTTTTTAAATACAGCTACACATTAAATTTATCATAATTAGCATTGGTGCAAGCCAAAAGCAATTTCTCTCTTGATACAAATGGTCTGTCCATGCAAATTGGTTGTATTAAAGAGACTGCACTGAATGTTTGTCCTTGATGCTGTTTAAATTTAGTTTAGTGTTCTTTGTGTTTTCATCAACTGATGGTTTCATGTTGTGCTGAAGTTGATGGTTCCGCCTTTGACAAAATTGCAGACTGGTTGGTTGGGGGGTGCGAGGGCTGGGCGTACAGGATGGCCAGCTGTCAGATCTCAGTGTGGGGTATCGGGGGTGAGGGAACCAGGGCCGCCTGCTGCTCGCACTGGGGCCTGTCCTCAGTTCAGTTTACCTTGAGAGGCAACAGCTGGACAACGTAAATGGCCTCATGTTTCAGCAGGCTTGGAGATTTCTCAGGGGCGGGTGAGGGAGTCATCATTCAGTTTAACCACCCGGGCATTTGTCTGTACTTTAAAGGCTTCTTTCCACACTGTTCTCCTGCAGTTCCTTGCAGGATTGTTTTTTTTTCTCTCACTGAAGCTTTTACCTGTATTTTAGTGAGCCCTTGAATTCCTGGTGTGCCCCTGACATAACTAAGTCTGTTTTAATGGGCTCTGGGGTGTTGATGCGCGTGAACGTTAAAAGCGTGTCTCTCAGTAGCTGTCAGAGAGTGCGTTCTCACAGACCGAGGGTGGGACCCCAGAGCTCAGACCTTTCTCTTTGTTGGAGTCAGATTTGAAAAAGTCAGGGTTAAACATTCACAGTGCTCTGTACTGCTGTGAGTGTCCACTGTAACCTCACATGGAAGAGGAGAGAAAGAGAAAGGCAAGGAGGAAGGTGGAGAGGGAGGGAGACAGAGATTAATAGGCCGTTTCTCTCACCTGACATGGGGATTTAGGGGAAGGCAGGGGGCAGAGGAAGCAAAAGCAAAAAGGGGAGTGAATAAGGAAAAAGCTGTGAGAGAGCGGTTGGAAATAGAGGAAGACAGAGAGGTATGAAGAGAAATAGATGGTTAGAGGAGGGAGTAAGTGGAGCCCGTCAGATGCAGACAGGCAAGCGTAAGAGAAGCAGGATTATGTGAGTGCAGACGCTGTCTTTGGAGGGCTTGTGCTGACCTGCTCTGCAGCTGTGTATCTACTGTGTCTGCATACAAACACACATGCATGTACACACACACACACACACACACACACACACACACACACTCACACACAAACACACACGTATGCACGCGCAGGCTTGCAGGTGTGTTTGCAGGCCGAAGCACAGTGTTTGCTGCTGGCTTGTCTGTGTGTGGCCACCGTAAGGAGACAAACACACGTGTGCAAGCACACACACACACACACACACAGGTTCACAGAAACATTCCCACTGAAACGTATTCCAGGTCACAGTTCCTGTGCACTACTTGGTCTGAGATGTGTGAACTGACAGAAAGCAGAGGTGAAGGAAATTTTCCTGTCAGTGCAATACAACTGTCACACACTTGTCTTAATGCTTAAATTATCTGTAATAACAGTGTCCCCCTAATTATTTTTCTCTTAATTGCCTCTATGTGATGTGAAACAATGATCACTACTGTTGTCTTTTATCAGCATGTAACAGAAAAGGCAAATGTGCTGTCCTTGCTGTGAATATAGTGAGCGAGTGTGACGGCTTCCAGCATCACTGGTGAACTCACTGTTCTGGGATTATTTGAGGCACCGATTGTGCTAAACTGAAGTGTTGCAGTTTGACGGCAAACCTTGTTTGCCTGCCTTCCATAAGCAAGGAAGATGACAACATATTTCTGGTCAGCAGTTGCAAACATGGCAATTAAGCAGCACGTAGCACGTCTGGCACAGACAGCCGTACTTAAAGCGCCTCTATGGGCGCGTGTCTCATTTAGATTTGGCGGCGCTGGCGCCCTGTCCCGCAGACGGCCACCCGTCTGAGTTACTCTACTCGGCAGCAGCCCTGTGAGCCGATTTTAGACCAACCACGGCTGGTGTGATTATACACTCTTACTGAGGCCAACGTTAGACTCAGGGAGAAGCTTTGTGAGATACAAGACACCTTCAATTTCATGCAAATAGAAATGTATGTATGTACAGTATGTGTGTGTGTGCAATTTCCTTTAAATGTGAGCTCTGACATGCACATTAGACCATGTAAACTTTTATAAAGCACATTTGTTTTCGACCAGTGCCAGACATTGATATGCTGACATTTGTTGAAAATGTGCATTTGTGAATGTTTTCAATTTTTTCCTGCAAAGTGCATTAAGTATTTTCTTAGAATGGAAAGTGTTTAACTGTGTGCTTGAATGACCTCTACGTGTCTGTGTCATTGATGTAGTCAAAGGACACCATCCTCCCTGTACATGATGTTTTATAATTCTGGATTCAGCATTTTAGTTGCATTATATGTATGTGTGTGTGTGTGTGTGTGTGTGTGTGTGTGTGTGTGTGTGTGTGTGTGTGTGTGTGTGTGTGTGTGTGTGTGTTTTAAGACATTCAGCTTGGCTCAGTAATAGTCTAAAAGTGTAATAAATAATACAAATGTTAATGGCCAATTGAAATTACAAATAAGATTAATATGGAATGATGCAGCCAACACAAAGTATTTGGGTAAGCAGCAAATTAAAGAAATTTAAAGAACATGGACAAAGTAAAATTATAAATGTTATATTGGCCATTATTGTCTGCATGACTAGCTACTACATTTGCAGCTTGTGGCTTCCCCCCACATTTACATGCTGTGTCTTTCCACAGTGTCGTCATGCATTACCACGTACAAGAAGACCCCGCCTCCTGTGCCTCCCCGTACCACCATCACTACCAAACCCTTCATCTCCATAACAACACAGAGCAGTACCGAGTCGGCCCAGGATGCCTATGCAGACAGGCCGGGCGCACGCAGCGACATAGCCAGCCAGTCAGCCCTTAGCAACTCCACGGAGAGCATCGACAGCATGAAGGCGCTGACGGCAGCCATCGAGGCAGCCAATGCACAAGTGCATGGCCCTGCCAGCCAGCACGTCAGCAGCAGCACGGTCACCATCACCGCCACGGCTGCCTCAGTCACGCAGCTTGCTGAGGACGGCAAGAGGGATGCACTGCGTAGAAGCCAGTGTTTGTCCATCGGCATACAGGTGAGGGAGTTCAGGTGGTGCTCCAAAGCCTCAACCCTCACACATTCAGAACCTTCTGTCACTCTGTAAGTCCAAGCATTGACAGAACTCAGCATGGACAGAGCTCAGCACTGACAGAGCTCAGCACTGAAAGAGTTCAGCATTGACAGAGCTCAGTACTGACAGAGCTCAGCACTGACAGAGCCCAGCATTGAAAGAGTTCAGCACTGACAGAGCTCAGCACTGACAGAGCCCAGCATTGAAAGAGTTCAGCATTGACAGAGCTCAGCACTGACAGAGCCCAGCACTGACAGAGCCCAGCATTGAAAGAGTTCAGCATTGACAGCTCAGTACTGACAGACCTCAGCACTGACAGAGCTCAGTACCTAAGAGTTCAGTATTGACAGAGCTCAACATTGAGAGAGTTCAGCATTGACAGAGCTCAGCACTGACAGAGCTCAGCACTGACAGAGCCCAGCATTGAAAGAGTTCAGCATTGACAGAGCTCAGTACTGACAGAGCTCAGCACTGACAGAGCCCAGCATTGAAAGAGTTCAGCACTGACAGAGCTCAGCACTGACAGAGCCCAGCATTGAAAGAGTTCAGCATTGACAGAGCTCAGCACTGACAGAGCCCAGCACTGACAGAGCCCAGCATTGAAAGAGTTCAGCATTGACAGCTCAGTACTGACAGACCTCAGCACTGACAGAGCTCAGTACCTAAGAGTTCAGTATTGACAGAGCTCAACATTGAGAGAGTTCAGCATTGACAGGGCGCACAAATTTCTCCTAGATCAGTTTGTCATTCACACGTTCATCTCCTTTGAAGTATGGAGATCACCCATTCATGTGGAATGGCACCTGTGGTTGGAGGAACTTGTGAGGCCTGGCTTCCGTGGAACTGGGTTTTTCCTCTAACCAGTCCGTCTTTGTGATTTACTAGGTGGACGGCCCTGAAGACTCCTTGAGAGCAGGGCAGCAGTGCAGATTCCAGTCCATAGGCATCCAAGTGGAGGAGGAGCACTGGTAAGCCTACACTGTTTGGGACCCTGACAAAACATTCTCCCAGACTGTATAAACTTAAACTGGATTTCAGCAGAGCTGTGCTCCCCTCTTCTCCCAGGAGTGTGATGGAGGGTATAGGGACCATAGCCTCTGGATACAATTTTAACAGAAAAAGAAGAAACATTAGAGGTCACATCACATCAGAGATTCAGATTCAGAATTTACTGTACCTTGCAAAAAAGTTGCAGTAAAATTCTAATGAGAACTTCAAACTGACATCATTATTTTTCCCCTTCAAAATCTCTGCATATTTAAGCAATTACAATAATAACCCCAGTTTCTACTGAATGACTTCTGTTATAAGACTTAACATTTCAATCTCTACATTAGTCCAGAAGTTTATCAGTCCTCTTTGGACTTGAGTGTTAACTAACTAAATGCTGAGATTCATTATCTGTCAGGAGTCCTGACTGTGCTGATAGTCCTTAATCAGTCGTTGACTCGCCAACCTAGATTACACTTTTGCCACTCTTGCCATATGAGTCAGGCCACATAAAAGTGTCTGTTAAGTGTCTGTAAAGAGGATAAGATTAAGAAGGATAAAGGTTTCAGAATAAATTGCTGCATGAGTACATGGTGATCTTCCTCTGGTACACGAACAGCTAAGGGCTGTCACACTGTGCGCCCCGGAGACACTCCTGTGTCAGACAGCTTTCCTGACAGGAAAAGGAAACGGTTGCATGTGAGGGCAACATGAGGAAGGCTTGCTGAGCTGTGTTTGTGAGCCAGTGGGATGATAAAAAGAGTAGTGGTTTTCTTGTGTGCTGCTTTTGTCAGCCCAGCTCTTAGAAAGGCTGCACGATTTTCCAGCAGCCAAGATAAATATTAACATTGCTGCGTGTCACTGGAGACTCTTCCGCCTCAGCGCTAACAAGCCAGTTGTTCATTGACAGTGTGGCAGCTGCACTATCTCAGCTGCTAATCATGTGTGTGTGTGTGTGTGTGTGTGTGTGTGTGTGTGTGTGTGTGTGTGTGTGCGCTATGGAATAAATGTGTTATTTGGATGCTGATTTGGGTGCAGTCACAGGACATACAATGACTCAGTCAGGATCTTCCATTACATACAGGTGTATGTATGTATGTACAGTATGTGTGTGTGTGTTTCAACAGCTTTGCCGCTAAAGTCTGTGTGCATGTGCTAGGGGGAGAGAGCATGTATGTATTTGAGCACGTGTTATTGCCTTTTTGGTTGTGTGTGCTTACAGGGTCAGAGGCAGTTCCTTCTGCTAGAGTGTTTGTATACCATGTAACATTTATTAGCTTTAGAGTGTCAGTTATAACCCTTAACAGTTACCGGAGTTCAAAGCCCCATTGAATGGCACTGATGTGATGGCATTGTACTGTGTCAATGAGTTACTGGTTCACCATGTGAATCCTTGGCATAATGCTACATGTTAATAATTTCTCAAATACCAGTGTGTCAGTTAGTTTGAAGAAAAGTAGAGAACAGGATTTTAATGTAAATTAAGGAATAACAGAAGTAAAGCAAACATCTTTATAAATCAAGTTTGCCAAAACATTCCAACTGTTAAGTATTCAGTGGCAGTGTTCAAATCAGTTCACTGGTCTCCTTCGACTTTGTGAGCAAATACCTTTCCCTTTCCCGAATCTGAAAACTCACTGTGTAAACAGCACAGCTCAGAGAGAGAGGCTGTACAAAGAAGGTAGAGATTTTACCACAGACAGTGTGGTGGGTTAGAGGCATTGCTTGCCTGTGTCAGGAAGGGTGGGGGGATGTTTTTAGTCTCTGGAGTTTCACTCTGATCTGTTGGTTCTGGTTCGTGGCCGTTGGGGGTTTCTGTGTCTCTTCAGCAGTCTCATACGCTCAACCACATGTCAGCTGGCATCTGGGAAAACAGAGGTAAGGCAGACCTTGCTGAGTAGTCTCAGTGGCTGTGTCGTCTCGGTGACTCTGTAGTCTCAGTGGCTCTGTAGTTTTGGTATCTGTAGTCTCAGTGACTCTGTAGTCTCTTTTGCAGATTTGAGGTGGGACAGAGTTAGTAAAACTTTGACTCCATGCATGGCTGGATTTCACATGACCTTCCATGTATGCATTACTGTAGGCTTTTGGTAGCCCTATGCAGCCTGCTGCTGCATAGGGAATCAAGCTTATGAAGCTCCTTCATTTATGTGTGGCTATAAATTAAGAGTTTTAAATTGTTGTACAAACTCCAAGTTACTTTTATACAAACTTTATCATTAGGACTTTTTGGTGAACTGGGATAATATGTTTTGTGTCTTCTAAATTACCCTCTCTCAGGAGCACTTAGTTTCACTTCTCATGGCTAAGACGGAAAGTGATGTAAAACTTTCAGCATTCGTATATTGTCTCGCTTTAATTTGTTTATTTTATTGATGTCAGAATGGCAGAGCGTTACAGAACAGTGAACATTACCATGACAGTGTGTTAACACTTTAGTATAGTAGTGGAACAGATGTGACCATGAATATGGCAAGACCCTGAAGTTTGTTCAGTAACATCTGCGTTCTGTGTCCAGCAGCTATCGCCGAGTCACACGCTCCAACAGCGTGACTACGGCTGTGCAGGCTGACCTGGACCATCTGGAGGCTCTGGGCGGGCTGGTGGATGTACCAGTGGCGGGACCAGCCTCATCGGGTCCCATCATCCGGCAACGCTCCCGCGATGCCGGAACTTCCACAGTCAGCATCCAAGGATCCGGCAACCACTATCACCCCTGTGCTGATGATGACTACATCATGCCTGATGCTAAGGCAGGCGGAGGGGACAGTAGCATGGTACACAATGACAATGATGTTGGCTTTGACATGTCCATCCTGCCGCCGCCTGACCCCTGGATTGATGGAGTAGAGGAGGACCCTGCGGAGGCCACACAGCCGCTTGTGTGCCAGCGGGACGGGCGCTGGTTCCTGAAGCTGCTGCGTGCAGAAATAGAGCGCATGGAGGGCTGGTGCAAGCAGATGCAGCAGGATGAACAGGAAAACGAACTTCCAGACGAGAGTGAGTGTGCCTTCATTATGACATCATACTTAGAGGATACATTTCACTCGCTCAAATATTTCGCATTGTTTTAAATTGTGGTACACCATTTTCTTATTTACCTGACACATATACAATAGCTTCATAGTTACCAGCTGGGAAATTATCTTATCAGGTGCACCAGGAAAGTGTTCCTTAGACTAAACTTTGCAGTTTTGTGGCTTTTGTTACTGTTACTATTCACACACACACACACACACACACACACACACAGGGACGTTAGAGTGGTGTGTGCAGACACAGAGTACAGTCATTCCAGGGAGCTGGTCTCCCTCATAGGAAAGCACCACAAAGCCTGCTTGTCTAGCTATCTGCACTGGGCTGCCTGGCAGGCATACCACGATTTTTTATCAGCAGGCAGCTGGTGAGAGGAACCCCACATCTGTCCAGCGGACACAAAGTCGTCCCCAGAGAGAGCTGAATGATGTCCTTCACCTCTGTTCTCTTCCTCTTGAGTCTCTTTTAAGCAGCCAAAGTCAGCCAGCACAGCTACCAGCCTCTCACTTCCTGGTGCTCGCCGTTCAGTGCTGACAGCCTTTTCTTGTTGTAATGGAAGTGGCACCGGGAGTTTCACTTAGCTGTCATGTCTCTGTAGCACTTCTGTAGCTGAACCGTCAGCACCACCGCCATGTCTTGCACTTGTTTCTTTAGTGCTACATAGTACTCAGTGCAGCTCACTTTGGTGACCTAAAAAGGGAAGGCGTATAATTATTAAGTTAAGGAACAAATAAGAAATGCAGAGTGTTTATTTTAAAGATAATATAAAGCAATGTAGACATTTGGGGCAGGGGTGGCTTTACACACAGGCTGTAATGTCCCAGAAGCCCTGGCTTGTGACACTTTTTCATTATGCCCTGAGAGAGATACATTTGAGCCAGGCAGAGCAGGCACAGAGCAGGCTACTGTGTGCCAGCAGTGTCGCTGAATGTGCAGGTGTGCAGAGGGGCCGTCCAGCCTGCGTGCTGTAGGCCCATTGGAGGGCCTTCTTACTTTGTTGCCTGAGCTTATACATAGTGTTGGCAGCCATGTGTGAGTTTTAAAGAAGGGCTGAGGAATGGAGCTGAGTGTGGGATGAACACACACACACACACACACACACACACACACACGAAACCCAATACCTGAGGCGAGCAGTTGTGTTTGCTGTAAGCGTTCCCTTCTGGCCGGCTAGTGTGCCTGGTGATGTCAGGCCTAATGGATTCCTTTCCCTCCCCCTACCAAGCAGCAGCATGCCTTCTCTTCAGTCCACCGAGTGCTGCCGAGCGAGCAGCGCCTGCTAACAGCAGAAATCTGTTAGTGACCTCACTCTCCTACTGGTTATGGGTCCTCCAAAGCGATCAGTGCCATTCTGGAAATGTATGTCGGCACACCCTGAGCATATCAGCTGAAGTACAGTGAGATCGTATTGTGTAATTTATGTAGCCAACAAATATATTTTCTAATAGACATATGATATAATCATGTAATTTTCCAGTTCAGATAATTGTGACACTGTTTCTTTGTTTTTCCTCTGTGTGTGTCTGTCACTCTGTGCGTGAATGTGCGTTTGAAATCTTTGCACTCTTTCTATGCATATGCATTTCTGTGTGACGTGGCCAGTCTTGGGGAAGATTCGCAGTGCAGTGGGCAGCGCCCAGCTGCTCATGTCACAGAAGTTTCAACAGTTCCGAGAGCTCTGTGAGGAGAACCTGGTATGCACGGTCCACGGTCACTGCACCCACACTGTGCATGGATGCGTGATTTTTTTCCCATAATAAACAGAGGCTGCCCCATGATTTCCCCACAGGAAACATGGAGACGGTTATTTTGACTGTGCCCACAGCATGCACAGATAACAGCCAACAGCGAGTTCAGAGTGTACTATATTTTACACACGTAATAAAAACAGTGGTTTCCAACATGAATTCACCTACATGCTGTGCTGGGCCCATAGTACAAACAGGGTTTTTACAGCATGTCTGAAGTGCTTTAAGTAATTGAATTAAACATTTTAAAATTTAAGTACTGGAAAATAGCATTTTTTCAGCAAGGTTTTAAAAAGTACCTGAGTTACAGGATGACATTCTATATGTAGCGGTGTTGGGAGATAAAACAGTGTTTGGTTTATGTAGGGCAGACACCACGACAACGTGTGCGGTTCAGTGAACATAACGACAACTTGATGTGATGTGTTACCCAAGCTGGAGTTATTTTTGATGAACTGCGCTCTTCAAAGTGGTTTATCCCACTTATACCATGGCTAGCGAACAAAAATAATAATTAAAATTATTTAGGGTTAAATTTAAAATCATTTTAATTAGTGTTTCATAATGTTTCAGTGTGCTCTGAAAAAATATAGTATCTATAAGAATAGAACATCAGGTTAAGCTACTCACTGAAAGCGTCAAGTCCCTTTAACGGACTTTGTTGAATGAAGTAAGCCCACATTTATATAGAATTGTTAGTAGCTGCTAGAATTATATGCAGTTCTACAAAGTAAATTTCACACACCACACGGACAATAACTCCGACTACACAGAACTTGCATCCAGTAAATAGCGTGTATAGCTAGCTTAGCTCTTTTGCAGTCCTTGAAAACAGAAACAATTGTTTTTGGAAAGTCCTTCAAAGTGCTAGAATTTAATGTTCAATCATCTGTACAAACCCTGTACATACAGGAACCGCTCACTGTGCTTATGGTCAGTCTGTCATGTATCTGTTTTGCCCTTGACTGAAAGAAGCTTCCATTTGGCTCTCTGTTCCCAGAACCCCAACGCAAATCCAAGGCCGGTCTCACAGGATCTTGCTGGCTTCTGGGACATGCTCCAGCTGTCCATTGAGAACATCAGCCTCAAGTTTGATGAGCTGCATCAGCTCAAAGCCAACAGCTGGAAGCCCGTGGAGCTGCCAGAGAGGAAGGTAGAACAGAGGATTCTTTTTGATCACCCAGAGGGGCTCACTGACCCTCAGGCAGCTTGTGTAATTAGTGCAGCCCTTTTTGTGACTTAATAGTCAGAAATACAGATGCAGTAAAACACGTGTTAGTGACTGATGGCTGAGAGGCCAAGTCAGGTGACAGACTATGCAGTGAAGCAAATGAAAAGCTGTCATTGACAAGAATCCAGCAACATACAATCGCCGTTGGTAACCACAGCTGGCTACCCCTTTTTCAGGAGACACAAACAAAACTTTAAATACATGTGTAGCTCTGATTAGTTTCCCATGTATATGTGGTAATGTGTTCCACCTGCCTGGCTTTTGGAACAGGTGCACTGTACATGTGCAGCTTGACTTAACGTTTGTGTACAGACAGTCCTCTACTTACGATGGGATTAGTTTCTGACCACGAAGTTGTAAGTCAAAAATTATGTATGTCAGAAGTGGTATAGGTATAGTGCCAGCCAACTGATAATGGTGGCGAATGAAAGACATAGGAGAGTAAGATGTTTTACCACTAACTGATAGCTGTGTGACTGAGTGAGAGCCCCATTTCCCCTGAAATTAAATTATCAAAATATATATAAAGAAAATGTATTTAAAATTTTTTCATCTTAATGTTTGTGGACATTTGAATTTCACCTTTCTAGAGTGATCACTTTGCTGTGACTATGAATGACAACGAAACAGAAAACCAGTGGGAAGCCATAATGCGCTGGCATCCCTTGGTTAAAAAAGTTGTACTTGGCTTCCCACCAATCAAATAGTGTATAGTAGTGTTTTTTTAGCTTTTTTATTTTAGGTTGTAACTTTGCCTTGACTTCCCTAATTGCAGCTGCAACTGTCTACTGATGTTTGGTGTACACTGTAACACAGTTGTACTTAAGTTGGGGACAGTCTGTATTAGTATGAATTAGACATAGAACAGCATGATTCCACTTTGGCTTCAATGACTTCGTTACACTTGTTTTATATTGCATGTTATTTGCAAATTTACATTTTGAAGCTATTATTGGGTGGTATATGTGAAATTCCATCATTATGCAATGTTGTCAGTTTGCTGTTGCTTTTTTGACACATGCTTTCCATTTCATTTTGTCGTTGACAGTGAGGGCGTATCGAGAAGTCATTTCTGCCCAGCATGCACCATGGGCTCTGTCCTTGCTGGCTGCGCTCCATCCTGCCCGCGATTCACATTTTCTAACCTCCCCCCCCAACGGCATGGCTTCCATCATCTCAGAGCCCTTGCCTTTCAGACCCACGGGCACATTTGGCCTAACTGGCTTTGTCCTTCCCTTGTCCAGGCAAGGAGGGCGCCCCCACCAGTGCCCAGGAAGCCCCCAAAGGGCCCTCTGCCCCTGGTGCGTGACAGGTCTCTGGAGAGCACGGAGAGGCAGCGCATGGAGGCGCGCAAGCGTTTGATGGCGGCCAAGCGGGCTGCATCAGCGCGACAAAGCTCAGCCACCGAAAATGCGGACAGCATCGAGATCTACATCCCTGAGGCCCAAACACGGCTATGAACTCGTGTGGGCGTGTAGGGTCTCTCTCTCTCACCCAGACACATGGCCACACATGCAGACACGCACACACATATGCAGACACACATTCGCACATGCACACGTGCACACAGCCACACGTGCACACAAACACACACACACACACACACACTCACACACACACACACACACACACACACTGAAGGGCAAAGACAGGGTTCTTGTAACATAATCACAAGCAGAAGTCAGTAGAAATATATCCACAGCTGACTATATCATGTTATGAATTGTTTTAAAATGTTAATTCAAATTACAGACATATATTTTTTACGTCAAAATATACTGCATATATTAGAAACAAAGTCAGTTATTATGACTTTTTATATACATTTTTTTTCAACATATTACATATGAATGCATTAGAAAACATTGTAGTCTGTATATTGCTGAACAATACATTTTGTAGAGTGTATGACTAATATCAGGATTCAAATACAACTTACCTAGAATGCAAATAACATTTTTTTCTGACATATGCAGTATATTTCCTAAATTAAATAAATATTTACGCTTACTTTTGGTTATCTATTTTTAAATACAGATGTTTGTTGTAACAATTTTTTTTTTATGCTTGGGCGGGAACTTATTTCTATCCCATCTGTCCTGTAAACTCATGTACTTGTCAGACATGTCACCTTCATCTTTGTCACTACCATAGTCATGTGACTGCCATCTCCATCACTGCCTCGTCCCGTGTACAGTCATGTGCTAGCTGTTCATCATCCTTCACATTCTGCCTAACACTAAGGTGTTAAGTCAGAAGTGTAAAGACAGACTTCCTCTTACTGGGATGTGTCATCGTCATGCTATGGAGGTGCAGATATGAGCCTTCAGCACCTGCTCTTATGTCACCTGCTCTCCTGGCCTGATTCCACAGATGCCCACCCCACCATGCTGCTATATTAGTACACCTGACATCACATCCAGTTTCCTGATGTGATAAACTAAGGCTAGGCTGTCCTGCTTAAATGATTCACTGGTCAAGTAAATCTACATTTATTTTTTCAGCCCACAACTGGAACAGGGATGCTGAATTATTGCTTAGTTAACAGTGTTGCTGTCTTTTACTAACTTTAACCAACAGAAAACTAAATGCAAAAAAGCTAATGCATAAAGTGACGTTGTGTCACTCTGCAAGAAACTGATTTATTTAAGAGATTTGTGAGATTTGCTTGCAGCAGAATGCTAGGTGGCTGAGCTAACCTTTACTGAGGCCAGGTCAAGGACAAGACCTTGTGACTAGATGTGTCCAATGGCAGGCCTGCTGGAAAAGGTCAGCATTAACTCTCAGGAAGTGGACAGGAGACAGACAGTGAGCATAAGGTCAGGCTGTACTGGAAGACATCCGTTATTCACGTTTGTGGTTATCATGGCAAGGGAGGGAATGTATGTGTGAATCAATCTAAGTTTGAGAGTATGAGCATGTTTGTGCGTGAAACACTGAAACATCTCTAAGTGCTTCCTAATTTTAAAGGTCACTGATGACCCATAATCTTTGGATATAATGAAGTAGCCTAATGAACATAATGTAAAATAGACAACTCCCTTCTCTTTATTTTACTATGAGTTTCTCATACGTGTAAAAAATTTGGAAGATATTCCCAGAAAGAATGAAGACACGTTTTCTAATGGAAGTGTAGATCTAAATTTTTTTATTTTTTTATTTATGATTTTTTTACACTTTAGATTTTAATTATCTTGTGCTGATTTTATGTTATGAATTTAGAATACAGTATACATATATACAGGTGTATTGCATATGCATATATGAATATGTGTAACTATGTAAATACTTGGTCTTGCCACATTTTTAACATGACTTGGCCAAAAGAAATTGTTTCTGATATGAATCACATTGCAAAAAAAAAAAAAAAAAAAAAATCATATGAATCAGTATACTGTTGAAGGAAGCCACGAGTGTCTTCTGAGTGCTACACTGTTTGCTGGGTATCATACACCATACAGTGTAAACAGTAGTTCTTCCTAGACCGAATGGAAGAGTAATGACTGAGCTTATGATGACTGCCCTAGCATCACTGTGAAACTTCCTGCTCGTTTCGTTTTACAGGAATGATGAGCCCTTGCATAATTTGTCACACTTACACAAAAGTCCACCTAATTCCAACACACTACATTTATGTTCATACATAAATTTTGTTCATATGCCTTTAGTATAGTATTGTTTTGCAACTGGTGAAGTAATTCCTAACGGCTGCTGAAGCTGAATGTCTGTTAATTTCCATTCATTTGTTACGTCAGGTGCTTCATGGACCGTGTTTTCTAAACGTTAATTGTTTCAAAGTCAAGCACACTGCCTTCACTCATCTGTCAGTGAATAGCTATTATGGACATGTACTGGTAGGTAAGTTACATGCATAAGACAAGCCACTATTTTTCTTTGTGTACACTGAAAATGAAGGAAACAGTACATACTGCCATCATCTCTTTCACCATTTTTCCAATGATCAGCCTTAATTTATAAAGCGAAAGTTGAGCACAAATCAGTCTCAGGGCCAGACGGATGGATAGAAGAAGTAAAACATTATTTTACATGTACAGAACACAAAATAATTCACAAGAAATTAACTACAAGCTTGATTAAATCCTGTGGTCAAATGGAAGCCTTTTGGACAGAGTCGACATCTAATGAAATTCTGGTGCAAATTTTTGTTGTTTTTTTTTTTTTTTTTTTTGCTTTATTCCCATGCAGACTCGTTAGGAGTGAATGTCCATGTCTTTAAGGTTAAATTACAAGTCAAAGACCCAGGTCTGCAGAAGTTTTAAAAATGAGACTGTTGGCTTCCTGTATAAATAGACATAGTGGTGGGCTCACTAACTGCCTGTGGCTTTATAAACAATGTACCAGACACATCTGACCACCTAGGTAGCTTCTTATGCATAGTAAGGCATTTACGGTAAATACCCTTGCTTTCCATCGTGTGTTGTTTATACTTAATTGAATAAAGTTTAAGCTATTGTGAAAAATATTGACCTGTGCTTAGCAGCCAGATAACTGGGATACAGAACTTTTATTTTGGAATGTGAACAACACTGTAGCTTACGTTTTTTCTGCTTTGCAAAGGTTTTTCTTTTGCAATGCATAAATTATGACTGTTTGAAAACATTAGAAAAAGATTCATTGGTAGATTAGGGGAAATTCAAAGAAAACTAAGATAGTCTCTGTGTATCAGCGTCTGACTTAATTCTCATTTACATTTTGGATTTAAATTGTCTTGCAAAAAAGTCTCAGCTATAGGTGAGCCCAGATAAATGAATTAGTTTATTAGTAACAAAAAACAGGTATCTGAGTACAGCAGAACAGTTCATTGCCAAAACAAGGATTTTGTGACAATCGAGGGAATTTTATGAGAACAGTTAGTGTATAAGCAGGTTTAAAAATCTTGAGTATTTGTAAATATATTGTTTCTCAGTGTAAAAAGGGAATAAAACTATGTGAAACATATACATGTTGTACTGTTCTAAAATAGCTGCCAGACATGTATGTTTATGAAAACGAGGCTAAAAACCATTTCTTTAAGGCCTCAGTTCAGAGTATTATTCTTGTTGTACACTGTGATCTGTGTGATTCCATTCATCCTTAAAACTATTTGATAGCACTGGAGATGCCTCCTTAAAAGGCTTGTTTATCTTGGATAAAGAACCTAAGTGCTCTGACTGATCATACAGAATTGTACTTTTTGTGTGTGTATATATGTATGGCTACATACAAAGATATGGAGCAGGGCTGATACCTGAAAAACACACAAACGTTTATATAGTCATTGTAGATTTGTAAGTCTATCAGCTTGGAGATCTGCCCTCATCTGTAATACATCTAAGAACAGCTAGGAAAGGTCAGCGGCCCTCTAGCTACAGATTCTGTCCCACTGGAATTTTTTCAACT
>JABJVR010046149.1:0-30226 GCA_025773905.1 Chitala chitala
TCAACTTTCTCTGTAAAGCGCTTTGAGGCATGCTGTTGCGAAAGGCGCTATATAAAAATAAATTGAATTGAACTGAAATTGAATTAAATGTAGAATAGTTTAAGTGTAACCTTAAATCTATCCATTTACTTGCCCATAAATTCACAGGTTTCCATGTGCACAGAAACCCACATGTTTGAATCAACTGATCCTAAGGCCTGATCCGCTCTCCTACAGAAGATAGTAAAAGGGGAAAACTGGAGTAAATAATCCAGCCTGTCTCTCACGCCCAAGGGTTGGTTTCAATGTTGAAAGACCTAGAAAAGTTGACTGATCTATTTTTGAGCACCAAAATGGGAAGTTTTTTGGATGTTTGTATTCATGACTGATACGTGCGTGTCAGTTCTGTTGAAAAAATTTCTAATGTGGATTTATTTCTGCTATCAGGAAATTGATATGCGGTGTTCACACTAAACAAATTGTGAGTCCAAATTGGGGCTGTAATACACCGGCCCAGCCACAATCGAGTTCACAGTACCGCTCAGAAAAAGGCATTGCTTAATTTGGGGCGTGCAACTAAAAAGACCCATAAAACAGTAACATGATTGCAAATGAGGCCTTGTAAGTATGGAGTTTGAGATATTACTTGTGTGTAATGTAACAGTCTGGATTCTTTAGCTGTACGCCTGTTAAATTTGCAGATAGGTCTCAAAACACCTTTTTGTTTCTGAGGATGTATGAATATTTTCTCAGCTAAAAGGGTCTATCAATTTTCACTTTTCTAGTTATTGTGTTACTTCTTAAATAATAACTCAAATTACAGTTTTAATAAAGTAAAAAGCAACATAATTCCACCAGCAACTAAATCAGTTGAACTACAGTGTCAGTGACCACTCCACCTCAGTAAAAACAGCAACACAACTGTACATAATAGTTTTTCAAGACAGAGTTTTCATTATTTGAATTTAGTTTATGTAATGAAATATATATTTATTCATAGACTGGTACAGTGCAGCATTGTTTTTCATACAACTGCTAAATTTGCAGATACATCCCAAAACGCACTTCCCTTTCTGTTCTGATTAACCCTTCCAAATTGCGTTGCATTCTCTGTTCAGGCCAAACAGCCAACACCATATCAATGTGCCTGTTATTTTTTAAAATAAAAATTTAGGTGTATACACTAATGTATTGTGATTTAATACAGTAAAAAATATAGCATAACACCCACAGCTAACTTGATTGAACTGTACTATTGCTAATCAGCTGACAAATTTAATAAAGAAGATTAAAATACATATTAAGAGTATACTTTGTATAAAATTTTTATGATCAAGTGGTTTGATTCCTATAGGAGTTTATTTAGGTTCTTGGGGCAGTAGGTATTGTGCTGTTAGTTTGGCAAAAACAAATGTAATGGGTGTGTATATGTTGGATTTGTATGCAGGTATGATGAGAAGGAGAAGTAGTACTTCCTTCTGGGTAAAACACACAGCATACCTTGAAGACATGATGCTTTGGGTGTAACCAATGACCTAAAATATGACAAGAATAAGGTGCCATAAAAGGAGGAACAAAATACTACACATTTTTAAAGTATACACAAGAAACAAGTCAAGCGAAACGTTTAGCATGCCTGCTTTATCCTGGATTTTTATTTCTGTGTTTTGAACTCAAGGCTGCTTTTGTTCTATTTAGTGCCCAAATTAAGACTCTCATTGGCACACCATGGACCACAGACCCTTATTTCTTTGCATTCTGGTGAGGGGTGGTTATTCTGTGTTATCAAACATCTTTCTGTGTGACCCCTTTACCAAAGTGAGGGGGGAGGAGATGTGCACTAGGTTAGGGGGATTATGCTTAAAAATGGTCTGTTTTAAAGTTGACCATAAACATTATTATATAGTTCTGATGTAATGTATAAAAAATATAGCGTACCTCAAAACAAATTTATGCTTCAGAAAGTATACTAAAACGCTTGATTGCTGATGTCTGTCAATACCAACATGTCTTTAGATTGCAGGAGGAAACCAGAGAACACCCACCAAACAAAGGGACAACATGCAAACTCCATGCATGCAGACCTAAGACAGGAATTGAACCCAAGATACAGAAGTACAAGGCAGCAGTGCTAACCACCAGACCACTGTGCCATCTCAAAAGCATGTGTACACTCTTATTATGTGCTGTTATTTCTTACAAATTACACAAAATCTTTGTATTTTATCTTTCATTTTGTTCCATACCTGATAAAGGTTATATGTGTCTGTATTGTGCCTGGGTTACCCCCAACCCCCCAGTTTCATATTGTGTACAATACCCCACTCCCATTGTAATGAATACTGTAGCAAGGTTGGTGTTTTCTTTCCCCACCAATTTTTTTTTTTCACGTTGTACTCTTTATTACTGCTGTGTTAATATCTTGTTGGATCCATTTAATTAACCTGTTTGTGGTTGGTGTTTTTATAAACTTTTTATTTTACCCTTATGTACTATCTTAATCTGTTGTATTATAGAAATACTCATATTCATGTTTGGGAGTGCAACGTATGTTTTTGTCTTAAAAAAAGGTTTTGTTGTTTTTGTCAGAAAAACATGTATTGCATCTCCAAATGAGGGTAAAAGTATGCTTGTCCAGAAAAGAAAAAAATAATAACACAACACATCTATGTGTCATGTCCCATCATTAGAGCACACCAGCCATGGCTCACTCTCATCAATCATAAAGGCTTTGAGGAAAACAAAGAACACCATGAAGTATTACGTGGAAATACCATTTGCTGGTCCTGGCTCCTGTGCCTCCCCATTCTCTGTCATGTCTTCTTTGACCCATGTCTTCGTGCAGGCTTGGCCATCCTGGCTTTTTGACCCCTCACCCATTTTTTTTCCACTCTGACTTTGTCAGACTAAAGCTGCTGCTCCAGCAAAGCGGAGCCCGTCTCAATGTTGCTGTTACACCATCCACAGGTTACATAAGTCAATATTTCCAGTAGAGGTGCATCATTGTAAAAGGCCTGCAAGATTTTTAGATATATTTAGAGAAAGTAATTATTGTTGTTGTTTGTATTTGAGTACAGTATTGGTAATATAATTAAGAAGGCCTACATGATTTTTAGGGTTTACATCACCAACATTGTGAGAACAGGAGACAATGCTGTATATTTTCTAGCACTCAGGTTTCTTTGATATGTCATATTTTATGAATTACTTTAACAGAACAATGAAATACCTATTGTTTATAGACAAGTGTTTTCAATTTAAAGTGAAAAGGGAAAACTAATGGACACTACATAATAGTTCATATGAAAACACATTGTTTTCATTTTTTATTGTATTTATTTTTTCTAGTTTAAATGTTTATTCTGATATTCTAGAGTATTTTACAAGCAAAGATTACAGATAAACAGCTTAACAAGTTTAACACAAAATATATTTGGTAGCCTAATAAAATGTTTAGTGAAAACATTATGTATACATGTATATAACACATTTTAAATAATAATTAGCAGTTGTCAACTTTTTTGTTGAATATTATAAGAGAAAATCTCATTTCATATGGAACTTGCTGTACATTAGGAAAAACTAAAAATATTTTAAAAAAGAACTACATTAGTGAGTTTTTTTCTTACTGGCACTGCTGGTGGATTACTGACACTAAACAGAAAACACATCCATTCAAAAACATCATGACAAGTACTTAAAATATAGGTTTGTCACAGCTGAGCATACTACTATGCCAGACCTTCTGTGTGTGTTGTGCAGGAAGAAGCTAGCAAATGTGGGTATGAAACCTTCCAAGCTACTTTGACACTGTATTATATATATATAAGTTACTTGGTTCTCTGCATTTAACCCATCCCCTTGGGGGAAGCAGTATGCAGCCATTATTCAGCACCCAGGGAGCTAGTGTTGAGTGTCTTGCTCAGGGACACATGCCTATGTTTGTCCAGGGTGGATTCTGCCTCGAGTTCCAGGCCATCTATACTGCCTAAGTGGATAGGAAGAATAGTTTGAAAGTCTACTTTTTTTTTTTTTTTTTTTTTAAATCTAAACCTTTCGCTAAAGGAGGTAAAATATAACAGATTTCAATCATCTTTTTCAGAAAGACGTAAGATAGTTATATTGTTTGGCTTCTACATAGCTTCTTTTTTACTTTTATCTTGATAATTTTGTCCTGAATTATTTTTTCATAGGTCCTATTTATCTGGGGTTATGAGCATTTGTTATGACTCAATTAAGAACCAGGAAGCATAATTCAGTCATTGGTTTTCTTGTAGTTCTTTGTCATTGTTCTGATCATGCCCAAAAAGTACAAAAGAAAGCATAAATTATGTCAATGAATTGTAGTAATTATAACAATAATCGTTATATTATTATAATAATATAATTGTATAGGTTACCATGAAACCGAGCTAACCAAACCGACTGCCTTTTAGGAAGGCGACAGTTTATTCCGTATGGGCTACGCGCCAGGTGTTCTATTTTCCTTGCTGTTGACTGAAAAGCATTAAAATCCCCATTTTCAGGTGGGTTGGCAAAACACTCGCGTTTACGTTTATCGTTCCCTCAAAACTGCTATATAATAATAATAATTATCTCCACCTTTGTATACATTGAGATGGCTTGTAGCTTTTTAGCACTACTACTAACATCACTAGCCTGACGCTTTTCACCAACTATGATGGATACGCGATGCACTGGATAATTAATTCATGATAAATCACAATAAATCTTAGAGCACTCCGGCGTACGTGTACACGTAGGTGTACGTGCTGTCTGGCGAACGTAGTGGCCAAACGCTGTACCTGACTGGAGAGCCGCGCACGTACTTTTTTTTTTTTTCTGCTGCAGCTCCCCAGTTCCTTTCTCTGAAGAAAAATTTAATTTTGTTCGTATCTATTATTGTTTGCATGTCGGATGTTCATAAGTAGAGTGGCGTCTGTACTTGTTTAGGGTCATGGGAGCATTTGTTAGTGTTTAACTTACTACAAATTTAATACAGAAATTTTGAAACTAACACTGGATTTGATTTTGATGAGTAAAAACTCATTTTACTGTTGTGTTACACAATATAGAATTCATTACTTGTTAAAAATTTTGAGTTTATTGTTTCTTGTGTTATATGTAGTTGTTTTTGGTTAAACTTAAATTGTGATGGTTCAGAAGATGGATTCAGAACATTTACTGGATGTTGACTTTTTCAATGTTATACAGTTCTACAAAAATGTGCAAAACCAATAAATATATCAGTTGAATTAATTTCTTGTATAAGTATTCGTGTGAGTCCTGAGCTTAGATTTTTAAAACCATTGAGTTTGTTCACATCATAATGGCAAGCTACAAAGACTTGGAAATTCTTAGGTAAAGGTAAAGAATTTTTTTTAAGTCTTTAATATCTACTGAACAAAACAATACAAATGTGTTGTCATGTTCAACAAAATAAACTTGTACTATTCACATTGTGGTTTCTTTATCACTCATTACTGCCTCTGCCAGATCTAGAATGGTCCAGACACATTGTTGCTGGTCCCACTCCAGCACTACAGTTAACAGGCACAAGAGTTGATGGGATCTGACAGAGAAGCTGATATGTTTCTGCTGCTTAGTCCCCCCCCCCCCCCATGTTGTTGAGCAGGTGAAGCTGAATTTTATTTCTTCTCCATTCAGTGACATCCGTGTGGTAATTTGTTGCTGTGATTCACCCATCACAACTTCATTTGATTTCATCATCCCTCTTACGTTATTGGTGTTTTGTGGTTTATGATCTTCCTGATAGCTGACATTCTCTTTTTACCCCAGAAGAAAACAGGAAAATGTTTTTTTCTCCTCATAGTTTTTTTCTGACAGGATGTTTTTTTGATGTTACACAGGACTGGATTACAACTCCAGTGGACCCTAGGGTGTTCCACCTTGCAGCTCCACACGTTAAAACTTTAGCTTTGGCAGCTAATGTCATTCTTGTAGTTATACTGTAAAAACTCTGAGAGTTCAGTGATGGTTGGTGAAATTTTACCCAGGATGTGACTGATAGAATCCACGGTGCTGGTTGGGCTTGTTGGCCAGGGTGGTACATCACATGCTGGGAAATCATGAGACATTCCCAGAGAATTCCTGACATGGCTGGGTATCGCTTGTGACAAGAATTTTTGATGATTCAAAGTCTGGCAGTGAATGTGTAAATGTTTGCTAAGATATGTAAATAATATGTTCTGCAACATGGTTGTAAAGTTTCTCCACATTTCCCGGACTGAAACGGCAAAACAATGTCGACATACAATTGACGATAAACATTGTCATCTGTCATACTTCTTTACCATGTACAGTTTCACCTCAAAAATGAAAACAAATACATTTACAAGTTGACTCTTTTTTCCTTCATGTGCACGTTTACTGCCAGCCATGGTACTGACTTTGAAAAGATTTGTAACCTACAAAAAAATTCTTGCATAAGTACGGATTTGTGTATGTCAGAATTATGAATTCTGACACATAAATCCATACTTATGCAAGAATTAAGTACTGGGCTCTGAGAACTGTCTTTTTATCACTGCAAGGATTTTTTTTTCCACATCATGAAAATGCATGTAATTATTTAAAAAGAAAAAAACATTTAAGAGTTTCAAGATTGAGGTTTTCTGTGTACTGTTAAATTCAAATTATATTCATTCATTGTCTTAACTACTTAGACCTGGTGAGGGTCACAGGGAAGCCTGGAGCCCACTGGGTGCAGGGCACCAACCCATCACAGGGCACACACACTATGGGCAATCTGGACACACCAATCAACCTAATGTACATATCTTCAGACTGTGGGAGGAAACCAGAGCACCCGGAGAAAACCCACCAAATACAGGTAGAACATGCAGACTCCACACACACAGACCCAAAGCAGAAATTGAACCCCAGGCCTGGAAGTGCACAGTAACAGGGCTAACCACCACGCCACCTAGCACAAACTATATATTTGATTTTTTTCTCATTCTTCTGTGAACCAAAATAAAATAAAACAAAAATGAAGATCTCTTGCATTGCTATATGGATTAGCCGTTTGTTTTATACATAAAAACCTTTTATTTTTTGTTTCATTTGTCCTGCTTATGTGCCAGACCCTCATATTGTTATCTGCACAAAATCCAAAGTACAAATACATCTGTACATGGTATAGTTTGTGACCTTGCGCATAAAATGGAAGTTTAGCAAACTCTTGGCAAATTCCCCTGTGACGTATTTTGTATATCAACTACTTTGCCCAGGATTGAAGGTATTTCTGGCTTATCTTATTTTTATATGGTGGAATATTTGATTAAACAGATGTTATTTGAGTGTGTGCTACCTGTTTATGTGAACTTTGGTTTGTCCATAGTACTTGCTGCTCCCTCTGCTGGACATTTTAAGAATAGCGGTACATATTCCTGTTCGTATCTTTAATGGACTCGTTGAAATGTGGCTTGCAAAGGTTTACCGTGCTCACAAGGGGACAAGGCCAAGTTTGTGTTGCACTTAATTCTATCTCTTTTCATATGATGGTTGATGCTTTCATTTATTTTAATTACAAATTTATAATAACTGAAGGTTGTTGATTTCTTGAGCTAGTCTGATAAATGCCTTAAGGTCTGTATACTTATGCAACTCTGTAGCTAAACGTGCTATATAGTGCTTTAAAAATACAAATTTAAGGAAACAATAGGAATTGAGAACAAAATAGCGTAAATAAAATAACATTAAGCTTGTTTTCCTATGTCTATTTGTATTTGTTTCAGTATGTGAACAAATACCACAATGTTCTTTGTATTTTATTTTTACCTTATTGCAGTATACAGTAAACAAATTAGTGGTATGTACACAAAATGGCGATCGGAATAAAAGTTAGCTGCCTGTCAAATTATATGAGAGGTACAAGGAGGACACTGTTCTTTTAGGTATTAATGTGCATTTGGGACTGACTGTGGTGTGCTTGTTCAGTGGCTCACATATTCGCCTTCCTATCTCTGAGCTTCAGGGGTTTGAATCCCAGCTAGTGCATGCCCAGTGCTGATTTCAAGCCCGGATAAAATGGGAGGGTTATGTCAGGAAGGGCATAAAAACTTGTGCTGAGTCAACATACAGATCATTAGCCACATGCCAGCCAATTTGCTGTGGGGAGCAGCTGAAAGTTGACTGTATGTATATGACAGAGTCCAGTCTAACCATATGTAGATGGGTGTGACACAATGATTGTAGGAAGATGTCCACATTATCTGAGTAGTAACACAGGTAATTAATTCATGTATCCATTGCTGGTCTGTATTATTGACCTTGAAATATTATTCTACACAATAAGTATTGAAACTAATTAAAAGAAGTTTTAAAGTTGAATTGTTAAATCGGGGACAACAAAACTAGTTTTTGGAGTTTAAAGTACTTTTCGTTATTAATGAATAAATGTACTCATCAAAAATGTGTGTCATGGGGTTTAATTTTGTTTTTAATCAACCTTAAATAACAGTAATAACAATTTGAATAACAAATAAAACCCAGAATATGTGAAACCAAAAATGATCCATACACCCAACATCCATGACAATGACATGAGTTTAGTGAAATTGTTTCAACAAGAACTAAGTAATTACAGATCATGATCTGATGAACTACAAACCCACAACTACGTTGTCACAAGCTAGGCCTTTGTGAAAAATGAACATTCTTGTGTTCTCCACTTGACAAACACCATGAAAGGACAAATTTTGTAAAAACATCCTAATATTTTCAATCCTTAATATATTTCTGCATCCTGTGTATTAACTCTTAACAGCTATTAAATAGTCATATAGGTATTAAGACACTGGCAAAAAGAAGTGACTGATCCTTCCTCTGAAAGGGATCTTCATTTTTGGCAAACTCGTAAGTGGTGAAGATGTTATTCCTCTTGTAGACTGATGATGTTTATTTTTGAGTTGCTCTATGGAAAACTTGTACCCTTGTAAATATCTGCATAATGTAAACATTTTTACTTCTTTATTATTTGACTTCAAATTGTGTAATGTGTCTTAAAGTTACCTCATATACTGTATGTATATATTTCCTAGATCTGTGACTACATTTCAGTGTAGCAGCTTATGGTTATAACCTCTACATGTTCATCAAAAATCTGATCTAGATTTCATTGTTCTTGTAATAAGACACTTTAAATGTGAAAAGTTAATCTGCAGTTGGACCTTCCTTAAGTTATGAAGTGAAGAATGATTTAATTTTCATTTCACTTAGAGAAACTCACACCATCAGTAACATTCTAGCTCCTAACTTAACAGCTCCTCTTGTAAAGCAAGGCGTTATATTGCATATATTCACTGAAGGCAAAACGTCACTTGAAGCATGCTTATGGTACAGTACAATAGATCACTGTAGGCTGGTCTGACTGGAACAAGTAACAGTACTTTCTCATTGAAAAATTACTTAAGGAGCGTCAATATAGTCAGATTCTGACCTGCAGCATTTTGGTTCACATAAAGTGCAGTCTATCTTACATGATGAACAGCTTTTAAGATTTCAGGTTTCAAGAACCAACGTCATTTGATATTGTTTACTATGAATACAGTGCTTAACTAGATTCCTCAAATCCAAACAGCGTCTTTCTGTATGTTAGTCATGCCACTCTCTGTATGTCTGCAAGGGTTTTTTTCATCTATGAGATACGTGTGTACAGCATCATTCACTGTAAGTAGTGAAACTTCATCAAGTATCAGAGTTAAGTTCTGATTCAGGCCTGAAAAGTTACTGCTTTACATGAGGCATCGTAAGCAACTGTTCTACTTTGTGTCCTGAAGATGTGGGAGAACAAGTCCTGTTTGAGTCTGTCCAACATACGTGCAGACCAGAGCTAACTTGGTGCAGTCCCACATCAACATGGCTGTCCTTCATTGCATGATTACATCAGGCTGGATATTGAAAAGCAGGTCATCGTTGCCACGCCGCACCTCCAGGAGCAAGGCCGTCTCCTCCTCCAGTGCCTCCTGCAGGTCACCCGTGGTCATCAGTGCATGTCCATTCAGCTTAACTATGATGTCACCATCCTTGATACCCCCCCTGTTAGAAAACAGGGAATGATGAGGAATGTAAATAAATGGCTAGTCTCATATGGATATGTTCTGTGAGGTGCTCAACATACTGAAGGTCTTTATAAAATTTAAATGGGCAACATTTGTTGTAAAACTTGAATTTCCCTATATGGGATTCCTGCTTAGTGGGAAATTCCTGCTTAGTGGGAAAACTTATACCTCAAGGTCCTGGATTCGAAGCTGTCTTTCTGCACTTTATGTGTATGAGTTTGCATGTTTGTCCTTTATATGCCTGTATTACTTCATGTGCTTTGGTTCCCTCTGAAACTCCAGAAACACAGTCCAGATGAACAGGCTTATTAAAATTGCACCTTTTGTGTGTGTTTATGTGCGTGCATGCATGTACATGCCCTAGAATGAGCAGTTGTCATACTGAGGATGTACCTTGGCCGGTGAGGCTTAGGGTAGGCTTAACTGTACCCTCAACTCTCTCAAGAATAAGCAGTTTGGAAATAATTAAATAAAACTCTTAGCTGCCTATATTATCTCTCTGAACACCCCTCTATGAAAACTGAAACAGCAGAGGGCCAGACTCTGCCTGGGGATAGAAACACATTTTACATGCTTGATTACACTACAGTATACAAAACTAGCAGCACTGTAACTTGCTGCCTGCTGAAGTAAGTCTCGTTTTGAACGTTGCACCTTATCTGAACCCACTGCATTGACTGCTACATTATCAATTACTGTCTTAACCCAGTGTCTTCAATGTTTAGGCATGCGCTGGCACAAAACAAAACAAAATAATCTGCCTTAGTCGCTTTTGTCAGGCCTACATAAAGTAATTAAATATTTCAGCAAATATATCATCATACAGGATATGAAAAGCAACGAGAAAAAAACAAGTATAAACACAGAGCTGAAACGAATCTTACACTTGTGAGATGACATCAACACCAGCTGAGAGGAGCCCATCAAACACAGAGTAGAGCAGCTGAATTATTTGCCTGCTACCTTTCACAGCAGTTTGAAAATGAACTGACCCACATTTGCAAGTGCTGGAAATAAAACTGTTTACATACAAAAAGGACAGCTGAAATTAGACCTGGCACCAGCTAGAAGTGAAAGACAGGATATACAGTCAAGGAAAAAAAAATCCATTATCTATGATTAATGACTGGTGCTATCATATGAACTGTGAGCAAAACAACCATTTATCTTATCTGACAGATGCTTGCCAGTGCAACTATTGTCAATGATTTCCCATATTTTCAAACTGGGGTTCCATACCTAATTACGTGCAGGTCACTGGCCATTTTAGAGAGCATAATTTTGGACAATCAAATGTAAACCAGAATCTCTCATAAACCAATACAGCTTCCAGGGGCCATTGTTTGAAAATGGCCAGGGAACACATTTCTTCTGCACAAACGGCTTCCAGTTAAAGCCTAGGCTTAGCAAAGAAAACACATCAGTAATAACAGTACACCAGTCATGCTCTTCCAATAAGACGAAATCATGCAGTCACTGGTGGAAACCTACTTCTGAGCAGGGGAGTTGGGAACCACTTCATGCACATAGATTCCACTCCTAACATCTGGGAAGTCTGGGTTGTGCTGCTTCAGCTCCTCCACGAGGCTGATGGGATTGACAGACAACAGTCAGTCTCAATAATGGTTACAATTAATGTGAGAAGGCTGTTAGGAACATTAGGCTGTTAAAATTTAGATTTCAACCAACCAACATCTCATTCTAAAGAATACTTGAACAGAAGGGCTGAGATACTGACAACAGGCAGTTGGTTAAATGTTCAGAAAAACTGCACGGTTATTTTCTTGCATACCCTTGTGTGATAGTGAGCATTCGAATGCCAATGAAGCGTTTCTTCACGCCTCTTGCCTCTGTGAAAACAGACAGGTCTTCACCACTTCAACCAGAATCCAAGTCTCAGCAAGCTGAGATGCAGCACTACAGTAAAGCAGTGTCTTTCACTGTCTCCTTTTGTCTTTGGGAGAATTAAATAAAAAAGCCAACTTTGGTTATCCCGCTGCACACAGAGGTCTTTCGGACACACGAATGAACGGACGGAATACTTCACTACAATAGACACACAAACTACGAATAAAGAGAAATAAAGTACTGCTACTTCGTAAGTGTATGTTTTTTTTACTGCTGGCGACATTTATCAGTCCATAATGAGGATGAATGCATGTACGCTTACGTAAGTTAATGCAAATGTGGTACTCAGCTACCGGTGTACACCCGTTTAGCCAATGGAGAAAGTTGCGGTACATTTGACCTTCTAACATATATATAGTAAACCAGCATAAGCGGAACATATGGGGTGCGGAAAGACTTACTGCAATTTTGTTTAATTTATTGGAAACCACTCTGTAACGCTGCCTGAAACGTCTTCTAAAATAATTACATATTTCAATTAAAAAATTAAAAGTTCATTATAAAGTCTGTCTTCGTGAACCAACAAACTATTTTAAAGTACAAGTACAGCAGACCTCCATTGTTTCGTTACTTGCGTTTCGTCACTTTGTTCTTTCACTGCTTTAAGTTATAACCAGCCCCTATTCGCTCGGCGTGTTGTTTGCCATTTCTTCATGTTTCGCAATCTGCTTTCCCCAAAACGAAAATATTTAAAGGTCAACTTTTTAAAACTTTTATTTTCTTTATTTAGCTTTCGCAGGCACTCGCCAAATGAAGCATAACATGTTTGCATTATTCACATTTTTTGGCAGGCAAATACAATTGCAATTTAAATAAAGGCTATATATCGCCTTTCGCCAGTGCTCTTATTTCCTTTACAGTTATTCTCAAGTACCTTTACTGTACCCAGAAGAATGGGCTTTGAGCCACAAATTAATTACAACATGGCATCCTTGAATGGAGTTATCTGCAACGTCAACCTACCTTTATTATGTCTATCAAGAGATTCGTTGAGGAACTTTGTAATTCTATCAGAGGGAATTGCGAAGGATATTCCAGCTGTCACCTTTAGCGTATTGATCCCAATTACTTCCCCATCCTGGAATGGTAATATTTATTAAATGCTCAGTATAAATGCTGATCATATAAATACCGACAGAAGGAGCATTCTCGGTTGTACTACACTGAACAATTTAAACAGTAAATGATACATTAAGTGAATATATACACTGACACCATAATAACTTACCAGGTTAACCAGTGGACCTCCAGAACTTCCATACTAAAATTGAAGAATAAAAAAAAAAATAGCAGGAACATACAAAAAAATATATATGTAACTTTACACAAGACCACCTGTGATAACCGGAATTAAAAACAGTTCATGCTGTAACATCAACTGTAAAAGCTACACACGTGCACATTCTTCCACATTAACGTCAGAACATTAAGAGAAGAGAGTAATCGACACTTGAAAACTGAACAGGCCGATATGCTGGATTTCGACTCACGTTGATGATGGCATCCGTTTGGACGTAGTCCATGTCGGAGTCACGGAGGCCGAGCTCTTTGCCATCGCGCTGCGCTGTGCTGACGATACCTGTGGTGACAGTGTTCTGCAGTGCAAAGGGGCTGCCAATAGCCACCACAAACTCCCCAGGACGCAGGTCTGCCGAGTGACCCAGTCGAAGCACCGGGAGCTTTTTCTGAGTATGGACAAAGAGTCTAGTCAGGACAAACCTCTGGACTCATCAGGAACCACAGGATGCCTGGAGGTCAAGAGCCTGAACTAATTTTTAACTCCAAGTTTTGCCACAAAGCAAATACCTTGAATGACCACGACAAGTTGGCACTTTAAGGCAGGATAAATACATAAATTTAAATCACTTTGGCTCTAAGCAACTAGGTAATAAAATTCAAAGTAACTAGTGATTGGGTTTGATCTATTATTTCATCCTGATGTCTACATACCTAGGTTTTTCAGTTAGTCTTATTCAATGGTACATAGTGTTAGTAAAAAAAAAAAATTGAACACACTCAGATACCACAAGGTTTATGATGTGGGCCAGGGCATGAACTACACCATGTCAGAAAACTTGCGGTAAATTTGAACACCCACACACTGTATAATACAGCAGACAGGGTATCTCTTCCCATTCCAATCTTATTTTATGCATGATACATGAAACCATTTCCCTGTTACACCTCTTTCTGAGTGCCTATAATTATGTAGGTCAGTAGGGACTCCCCACACCCCCTTTGAAAAGCCTCCACTCAGGATATTTAACGTTACCAATTGCTCTGATATGGTGCTTGTTGCAAACTAGTGTAACACTCACAAAAACACAAGATTCACTTAACTAAATTGCATATACACTAGCAATAACATTTCATCACCAGTGCTAAGAAGCAATACCTTAAGATTATTTTTTTAATCTTAGGCCTCTAGAAAAGCTAATTATTCCACTGACTGTCTTGTGTGAAACCTCCTCCAGAGCTCAACAAGGGATGAAAAAAATGTTATCCTAAGACCTTAATTACTAGTTTGTTTCTGGAGAGAAGACTGAGGTGAGCTCCAGCTCAACCATATTCAGAAACTGTATCATTCAAATGCCCCTTCTCGTCCTCATGCTGCACTTTCAAACCACCGTGAATTGAAGGTTAAAAAAAGAAACATATAATTCAGAGGCGTCTTATAGCACATGAGGGACGAACTTCACTACTATAGCTGGGTAATTTGAGCTCCTCATTAGAGCAACACGTTTCTAACAACTGGAAGAAAAAAATAAAAACCTGACACATGCAGAGGTCTGTTTGAAGGTTTATCCAATCCTGTTACCTTCTAGTCTTTCCAATATACCGAACGCATGCAAGCAGAATCAATCCTTGAACATACATAACAACTGGTAATGATTACCAAAGTTAACTGTGCAGCCAAATGGGGGATAAGAATCTCATGACAAAACTGGGTGGAGAAACACGCCACCACCCAACAGCTGGAGAAACTATTTAAAATGACTTTGCAGGAAAGGATTCAATGAATTGACACACTTAAAAAAAACACCAGCAAAGAAATTAAAGTGCTGGTACCTCAAGTTGTATGACTTAGAGTACAAAATGTTTTGTGGCTTTATTTGTGACATGACAACATTCTGGCAAAAATCATTTTAAACAGCATTATAAGGCTCTGTGAACAATGACATCACTGTAGACAAACCACCTGTAAGTAACCTAGTGGCACCTGTTTGGGGCTGCTCGGTGCTCACCTGGGGGTTGACCTTGATGGTGGCTATATCAGACTTCTTATCGATGTCTTTGATGATAGCCTCATATGTGTCCCCATCATGCAGCTGCACTTTGAGCTGTTGACGGCCTGACATGGTGCTGGTGCTCGACACCACATGGGCGTTTGTTACAATCAGGCCACTCTCCGACATGATGAACCCTGATCCGCTGGACAGGGGCACATTCCTCCCAAAAAGAGGGTGCCTGCAATGCAGTTTTGAATTGGTGACGTATACTTTAGTAATATAGTATAAACCTCTATTAAGTCATAGGGCCTGAGCTAACTAGCAGCTGATGAGACACAAGAGTTTAAATATATATACATTATATTTAAATATAATGTTTTATAATCCTCACATGTAAAGCATTCTTAAAACCTTACATTGTATGGAATAGTTGCTTAGATGACAAGACTAAAATAAGTTTATAAGAAATCGTAGCATAAGAGTAGCATCTGCACATAGCCATTAATCAGGTCATAAACCTAAATTTGTAAAGTGGACCATTTGGAAATTGTTTACAGTTCCACAGACCAAATATTTTTCTTAGTTAAGGTCTTATTTTTCTTTTACAGTACTTCAATTCAGTAAACATTGCCAGGAAAATCATATCTTGAACTTTTTTGTACTTTCATTCATTCATTCATTTTCTAGATCCTTTTAAGGGTCGTGGGGAAGCCTGGAGCTCATCCCAGGAGACATAGGGCACAGGGCAGGTAACACCCAGGGTGGGGCGCCAACCCACCACATTTTTTTGTATTTGATACAAATTCATATCAAATGTGCCTCTACTCTGTTACACTATGTTTGTCTACTAACTAAACAAAATTTCAGTTATATGGTATTTGTAGAAATAAATCTTTGCTTTTTGTTTTGCCAGCTTTTGTAACTGAAACAACCAAGAAAGTATCAAAAACATAAAAGCAGCAAATTACTGAAGAGGATTTGTTTTTATTTTGTCCTGAACAGATGGCTGACCCAAGGAAACAAATCCTTGGAGGGTAATCCAATATTATGTGCACAGGTCTGCAAGAGGTAGTCTAGGATAGCTCATTTACCTGAGGAAAAGCTCTATATGCACAACTGCAGGGGCAATCTTCTCTACCACATCAGCAATGAAGTTGAACTTGTACCTTGGGCTGTTTGGGTGTGGAGGACCTATACTAGCAGAAAGAATCGCTTGTGTTACTACACATGCTTTATACATGAAACACATCCCCGTTTTCAAAAATAAAAAAGACAATGTTTTTCATTCCATCTATGGTTTAAACTTAAGCTTTAAAAACCCAGCATACTGAAGTCAAACAAACCTAATACATTTCAGTTATTAAAATGTGTGCTGTATTTATTTAATTTCAGTGCTGGTTTAAAAATGTGTCTGAACACAACTGTTTTTATAGATGCTTATAAGTCTGAAAAGAATTTACAGCCAGTTATTTCCAGCAAGCAGGTTCTCGTAAAGGATTCTGACCACATCCTTTTGTTGACCTTCTTGTTCTTCGTCTGTCCTGCCACATACTCAGCCTAGATGTGGATGGTTCCATATAATTTATGATCTCAGGCATTTAAGTCTTAATTCCAGTGGTTCCAGGGGCGTACTGTAAACGTTAACTGCGGCATACACCCTCATGTGAGGTCATCTAACAGCACTGTTGATCTTGTGCACGCATTACGCACCCATCTTCCATTATTCCCAGGTTTTCAGTGCCTCAGCAGATATTCCTGTCTGCTTCCATGTTGCTGAACCACACCTGCATCTGGTGTCCAAACTGAATCACGGACCGTGGGCTCGTGCCATCATTCCTCACACAAGCATTGACTTGATTCTGGCCCAATGGCTGCACAAACCACTGGCGCTTGCGTCACCCCACAGCTAACATGACACAGTGGGCGAGGGCCCAGCACTGCCACTTGTTATCCTGAGCAACTGAGCAGGCGACTTGGGTTCTGAACGGACGCTTTGTTCCTGCCATATGCCTTCCTAACCTGCTTTGAGAAGGCTGATACTGACACGATTCCAGCCCATTTGAGCTGTTGAGTGCCACATTTGTTTTAGATTTTAGTCAAGTTTCCAACAGGGTGAACATTTTATCGAAAATTACTTAGCATAGCCCTGGTGGAAGAATGAACTGGAATATGGAATGTTACTGCATGAAGCCTCAGCAACCATGGATATCATCTGGTAAGGATGCTGACTTGACACCACATATCTTTGTGTGGATTTGAAAATTTGGGAAGCTGGTACAAATTTCCATCAATCTCTTTCAGTCCAAAACAATATTATTAAATCCATTACACTAAAATTAGACATATATGTCAGCAGTCGGCAATGAGCTTCCAACATTCACTATATGAAATAATGTGAGGTTAACTAACCAAGCATTACTTTGCGGCCCATAACATACCGATAGCACATGGGCAATGAAACAAGGCAATGCGGTGAGAAATAATGGAAGATAGTTAATGATACCTTTGCTCCAATTTTTGCTGCTTGGTGCTTGTAATCTACCCTAGGAATGAAGTCCATCTGCAGTTTATGACATCTTATTTTAAACCCGGGAAATCAGAGGGTCTGGGGTGGGACCATGCTGGATTTCCTCTGGCTGGGAGTTCATGTTCACGGATGGCTGAAGATCAGTCTGGGGCCCAAAACAACACATGTCCACATCTTTGGCCTGCTAACCCTGAACTGCTGGCACCCAGACATTTCTGAAGGAGGAATCTGATTCACACTACAAAAAGAATTTGTGTTTCCTCTGTCTCCGTCTTTCTCGTCCCTCTGTCATTTGCATTCTGTTGATAAATATGTTTGAGGGGGTGAAGTTGAGACTGCAGTCCCTTTCCTCTTTAATGTTGGCTTTTGTCCTACAGTGCTTGTCGTTGACAAATCTTTATCTACATCCTGATAAGATTTAAGCACTCTTCAAGTCCTCAAACACTTAATTCACTGTGATGGTGGGTGGAGTTGATGTGTCTTGAAAACCATTAATGGAACAAATATTCAGAAGTGATAAGACAACATAGCACAGAGTAGCCAGTGTCTCTTGAGATCATCTTCTTGACTGAATTCAATTAATCTATTGGTTCAATTCCAGACTGAGAGATTTAATGGTCCACTGGTTCACTAGAAATATCAGGTAGTATACTGATGAAATCTAATACTACACAGTATGCTTCTTTGCGAAAAACAGAATTGACTTAAAAAATACATCTTCACTCCGTTCTACTTCCAAAGGCTGAGGCAGGATTGTCATGTCTCAAGGCCTTGAACAACAACAAATTAAAAAAATATACTTGTTAATGATATGTTTAGTTAATGCTAAATTTGTTTTCGGCAAATGCTGATGCGCTGCTGAACGAGTGCACAGCATAAATGTATTTACGAACTATATGGCAAACTGTCTTTTGACTCAGACGCAAATGACTTACCTATAGCCGAACTATTTTCACAGGGTCCTTTGTGTGCCTGGGAGACAGTGGTGACTCCCTGCTGCAGAGCCGTCCTGCCTGCAGCCTTCAGCTGGCACACGTTCTCGTAAGTCTTTCCGTCACTACCACACACTTTGTGGCTCAGTTTGCACTGGCAGACTCCCTTTGAGAGTCGCTTCCCCGCAGGGTGCCTACATTCCAGCCCCTCTCCACACGGTAGGTCATCCTTTCGCCCGCAGTAGTCTCCTTCGCCAAGGGCGCACACAAGACAGCAGTTACAGCGGTCAGGAACGTAACCGCTCGGGCAGCTGGGGCTTGGACATCGACTCACATCGCAGCGGGACGGACACTTGGTCCTTGGATCCGCGCTGCTGAGGTCTTGAACAAAAAGTGTAAGTGCAGCAAAGACAAAGACCTGCATTCTCTGCATCTGAACTACCCACAAAAGCCGGATGAAAATCGCTAGTTTGCACAAAAAGAAAAATTAATATATGTAATTCAATCTGATAGTCATTAACATATTACTTTGGTAGTATACATTCAAAACGTTTGCTAAATTATGCAGTTATGGTGGCGACAAAAAAAAAAATTAAGTTCGCAGAAAACAGATCACAGTAATGAAATACATCTGAACAAAGTAAATAAAAAGAAAAAACTACTTTGAAAATTCGAATCTGCGAAGATTTTATAAATGCCTTAAAGCGTCAAATACGCATTACGGACTACAGAAAAGTGCCACGGCGCTACTCGGTGTGCTCCTCACAGAAAAAGAGACGTTCTCTTGTTTGGAGAATGGGCCAGCCTCCCAGACCCCTCGAGTCATTTTGTCTGACGGGGGGGAGCAGTTTCGGTATGTGTGCCGTGGTGGTTGAAAGTTGGTTCGGAAAATACTGGAATTGTATCAGGAGGGACACACAATATGTTTGTTTTTTAATGTAATCTTTCCGGGCAATACTGTTATACGAAGTATTGTATGTTGAAACGAAAGAGTACCCATCTTAAAGATAACATTTACTTTTTCTGTTCGTGTGTGTGTGTGTGTGTGTGTGTGTGTGTATAATATATATATTTTACTTGAACAGAAAAAATAAATCAAATGCGAATATGAAAACAATACGATATGAAACAATACTGAATTGGACATGCGTAGAGGTATGAGAGCGATGGTGTTATGTTATGCATAGGCGGACTGGTAATCTGGACACAATACACAATAGGTTTAAAGTGCGCTCCCCCAGACAATATTCAGAAGACATTTCGTTTGCACCGACCCCCCGGGCTAGGACTTTAAAACTGCAGTCTGTCCCTGTGACTTCTAAGATGTTCAGATGTAACATTACTTATCCAGAGAATTAGTTTCTTTCAACCCTTGCTTCTATAGAGTACTTTTAGAGCTTTTGGGTGGGCGAAGGGGGTGGAGAGATGGTAACACAAACTAGATGAGATAATCAGACCAAACTGTAATTTTCTGCATTTCAATCTTAATGTTCTTAAGCTTCGTTTATTGTTTCTCAAAACGTAACTAACAAACAGAACAAGGTTTTGTAAACTAATTACAATATAGCCAATTATAAACTATGTTTAGACAGAAATGGTACGCCGTTTGCTGTGTTGTACATAAAATCACGCACAACTAAACAGTAAACGTTACTTAATATTGTGCAACTTATTGCATTTATTAATTATGCGTTATAGTTGTGGTTTTAGTTTTATTTTACTCGTTTTTTTATTAGAAGCGATCCGACGTCCAAAAGAAGTTTTATTTTCATCCTTACTAATGTGCATCAACGTTGCTGGACTGTAAGAGAAACTTGTCTAAACGAACGGTACATCATCATACAAAGTCAGCATCTTCTCTTCGCGAGCCTGCTGCTCATGGATAACAGAAACTACCTTTAATGTGTTTTCGATGTTGTCCATTAGATTCTACTGAAGATGTGATCACAGCGGAACATTCTTGTAATTAATACAGGTATGGAAGTATTAAACTACAAGTACTTATCGCAATGACTAGACAATTAGACATCCTATAGCCTGACGGAAAAACGGGTGCAAAATAAATAAATATCAATCAAGATATTTTGGTTAATGACGCTTTTCCAATGGCACGCTGTTATCGTGTCGTAAAGAGGCGTTGCTTAGTTACTGATAATTTTTAAATAATTTACTTTATTGTTTTGGCATACGGAAAAGACCATCCATCCATCCATTATCCCAACCGCTCATTCCTGGTGATGGTCGCGGGGAAGCCTGGAGCCCATCCCAGAGCACAGAGGGCGCAGGGCAGAGGACACCCAAGGAGAGGCGCCAACCCACCACAGACGGAAAAGACCGTTTCTGCTAATTTATCAGATATGCCTTGCAACACATCTGTTTCTGTTCCAACATTCCAACATTACATTTACATAAACATTTATTCATTCAGCAGACGTCTGTGTCCAAAAGTGACTTAAAAACGAGTAAGAGTACACGTGCATATTAAAAACGAGGTTAGACAATATCTGGGAAACCCACTAACGTTAAGTTCAGGAGATAAGGGTATGGTATGGAACTGACGTGCCGGTGGAAAAACACGTCTCTTATAGCTTATACTCCATCTAGTGGTATCTTCAAGAATAGACAGGGCAAATATGATACCTTGCTGGCTTCTTTGTGTTATATTTTGCATTAAACATAACTTCCATGGCTGCCCTGTGGTGGGTTGGCGCCCCGCCCTGGGTGTCCCCTGCCCTGCGCCCTCTGTGCTCTGGGATGGGCTCCAGGCTTCCCCGCGACCCTCACCAGGAATAAGCGGTTAAGATAATGGATGGATGGATAACTTCCATGGCAAGAGGCTGATAATTATCATTTTGTTGCAAAATTAAAATTAACACCCCCCCCCCCCCACGATTTAAAACACTAATGTTAATTAATGCTGTACAAAATGTATTACCAGATCTGTATTCCTTTCTTGTTATACATCTTTGTTAACTATCTTGAAGCTACTTTGATGTGAAAAGCATAAAAAAATTCAAATGAAAGATATTTCAGCAATAATTTATATATGTACCAGTATATATTTTGTAATTGATTTAAATTTACGAAGTACAAAATGGTAATTAGTCCAATGAATAGGTTTTACAACACAGTACCTACTACTTAAATCATAATTAGCTATAATATAGAGGATTACTAAATGTAAAAGTTTTAATAGGCTTCTTATTTACAGAGCCAACTCTTATTAACAGCTGTTTTGTATATACATACATATCTCTATGAATCTGTAAGTCATGTTTATGCCTGTCGTGTGGGATTGCTCAAAGTTTTCCTTTTTTCCCCGAGGTTGACAATTCCACCTCTATGTGGATTTAGTTTCTGATTTATTTTCTAACAGCTGTTAATCATTACTATGTTGGGGTTTGGAAAAATATCCATCCATCTTCTATCGCTTATCCAGGACTGGGTCGCAGGGGCAGCAGCCTAAGCAGAAATGCCCAGACTTCCCTCTCCCCAGACACATCCTCCAGCTCTTCCAGGGGAACACCAAGGCGTTCCCAGGCCAGTCGTGAGACGTAGTCCCTCCAACGTGTCCTGAGTCTTCCATAGGGTTTGCTCAAGGTGGGACATGTCCAATACCTCCAAAGGGAGGGAACCTAGAGGCATCTGAAGCAGATGCCTAAGCCATGGCATTCCACGCCTTGATAGCCAGATTCTTTGTCCAGGGATTGGGTCATGGAGGCCTCTCCCCAGGACTGCCACCCAATCCACAATGCACCAGCCACTTATGCTCCTTTTTGCAAGTGGTGGGCCTACAGGTAGGTGGGCCCATGTTTCTCTTTCGGGCTGAGCCATGCCAGGCCCCCATGGGCACAGACCCAGCCACCAGGCACTCACCTGCGTGCCCCAACCCTGGGCCTGGCTCCAAGGTGGAGCCCCGGTAACACCAGTCTGGGCAACGTAATAGCCCTCAGTATGTTTCTTTCCATAAGGGGTTTGTGAACTGCTCTTAGTCTGGCCCATCACCTAGGACCTGTTTGCCTTGGGAGACCCTACCAGGGGCATTTAGCCCCCAGCAACATAGGTTCTATGGTCATTTGGGCACTCAAACCATTCCACCACTTTAAGGTGGCTGTTTGAAAAACAGTTGATCATTTTGTGCTTTCAACAGCCTGGTTATGTTTTGTGATTGTATTAAGGCAGAAATAAACGTTCTTTCTCCAGTATTTCCATTCCTCCACCTCAGAGATGACCATTACTATTATTTTATTTTTTTCCTATATATAGCACCATTACATAAAACTGCATGTGGTAAGTAAAATTGTAGATTATAAAGATATCACAAAGGAAAACACATGAATTTACTATTTGGTGTAAAGCACAATTAATTTTTGTATTCCAAAAAGAATCGTGATCTTTTTTTATTGCAGCTTTAAACAAAACAGCAACACACACAAGCATGTCAATATAGTCCCTTAACAGGAATTTGTCAAGACTGTAAAACAGACTTGTGTTTAGGCTTACTACCAAAAAGGGCAGAAGAAACAGTAAAAGTAGAAATTTATAAAGCATAAAGAACATCTCATACAGATTTGTGTTTGTTTTACTGCTACTTTCACCACATTCTCTGCAATCTGCTCAGAGATCTTGTGAGGAAAAAGCGAGGCTTCTGTATTTCATAGGGAGTAGAATAAGCCGCAGTTAAATATATATCAAGCATATGAAGCCTATGGATTGGAATCTTTCATTTTTTGTCATAGCTGTTTAACACAAGACTATACATATAGTTCTTTTAGAATCATGTGACCTGTTATGTGCAATCTTATAAGGCAAGTCAGCTGATTAAAGTAATGAATTAAGCATCAGACATTTTGACCATAAAATTAGCTTCATGTAAAGCAGCAGGGGATAATACAGTATAAAACATGAAAATGTTTCTTGCTCTATTAGCACAGGGTCAATGTCATTTGCAATAAAAACCTGTATAAAATTACTTGCGCGATGAAGCCAACTTCGTCTCCTCTCTTCAAGATTCTCTCTACTGTTTAACCTAAACTGGTTTCCAAAACCGAGAGACAGAGCTCCTCCCCAACCTTAAACCCTTCAAACTCACAATGTAAAATCAAACACCCACAGACTGCAGGGTTGGTTTTTAAATACCACCATAAATTTGGATAAGATTACCCTGATCTGTACAATATTTGAGTAGGCCAGCAAGATTTTAAGTAAAAAAAAATTTAAGTTTTAGAGAGTAAAAAGTTTAGCAGAGGCTTCTCAAACATGAAGGAACAGGAATAGAAAGAAGCAAGAATATTAACGATGGAAAACCCTCACACAAAACCAGTCAACCTGAAAAAGAAGTGCGTAATATTAAATAGAACTTGTGCCAAGCATAGCCATCCATCTGTTGGGCTTCTGTAAAAGCACCTTAAAGTTTGTACTGGCACTGAGAAAACTACATCTGTATTCCTAGAGAAATCTAAAAAGTTCTCACTGGTCTCAGTGACAATGAATTCTGCTACTGTTACTGTTTCATCATATTGCCTCTTTTTGAACAAATGTCAATAAGTAGGTTGATCCAATACCAAAAACATTCAGAATGTTATTCCATTTACACGTGAATTGCAACACAAGTGAGCAAGTGTGCATACATACAATACATCAAAGGGAATATAGTAAACTCAAACTCTGGGAACCAATTTCATATTAAACAATTCTCAAAATTTATTCAATACTTTTAAATATACCATTGCAAACTACATGAACTTTTACATTAATTTCTTTACAGTATGAAGTCCAAGATGCATATAGAGGTTTGTAGGCCAAAACTGCCTAAAGGGCACAATGTCCCACTGTCGTTATGCAGTCACGTAGTACTGGGGGGTAATGAGAAAAACACCCCAAATGTAGCCAGCATTAATACATCAATTACGAAATACATTCAATGCTTTAAAAAATACTAGTCAACAGCAGTAGTCCTTTACACCGAAATATCCAAAAAAAACTGTAAACTTGCCATTACATTCAAGCAATTTGTTTTCAAATATTCAAGTCTTTAAACCATTTTATTTAAACTTCTTTTTACAAGCTAAAAAGTTTGGCAGTTGAAAGCTGACCCCGCTACCCATTACTACACCCAGAAAATCATGTCCTTTGGCTTTTTTTGTGCCGTTTCCATGGAGAGAAGGTAAGCGGGGAAAAAGTACTGGGAAAAGCCTACAAGGCCTGGGATTCTCCTGTTGTAGCAGAGCCGCTACCAGGAGGAGAAGAAGGGCCTCTTGCAGTGAAAGGTTTGGGTAAAAGCATTGCCCAGCTGTACCACGCGGCCCTGGCTCCCGCCACTGCTGCGCTCCACCACCACACGGGGCATCTGCACAAGCTGCATGGGACTCTTGCCATCCTTCAACGCTTGGGTGAGATTTAAAATCTGGGGTGGTGGAGGAAATGCCGACAGACTTAAAATTAACAAAGACTAAGTGAAGCGTTTTTCCATTTAATCATTCATGTTTTTGAAAGGGACAGAAAGACTTAACAGAAATGTGTTACATGATTTAGTGCAAGAAATCAGTCACACTGTCACTCTCGCTAGGCAACCAGGGCAGGTTATGCACATACACGTGCACAAACAACATCAAGGCTACAAAGATGAATAAAAATACTACAGACATTAGCAAAAATAAAATAAAGTGGTGCTTTGATTTTTAGACATTAGGATGTGGGGGAAGGGGGCGACTCACTTGTCCTCTCATTACAGACATCTGCTTCTCAAAGGTTGTTTTGTCAAAGCCTTTATCTGTCTGTGGAAAAGGAGAACAGGAAAGATTAATGAGGATGTAAAAATCTTTACAATTTAATGAAGTAGAAAAGCACAGAAGACTGAAATTTGTGCACAGATATATCAGTGCCTAATAATGATACTTAACATTTGCAAAGTTCAAACTGTTAGGACACTTAAAGAACAACAGAGGCACAAACTACCCATTACAAGTTCATCAGAACCAGAGTGTACAACATCCAGGACTGCCATTAAAAATTAATGACATAAAAAATGAAGTGTCACTTAACACTGCTGAGCTTTTACTGAGCCTTCCAATTTTTATCACGAGCTTTAAAAGAATCTTGCAGTTCTCATTAATTTTACAGGAGACAGCCACCTTTGTGCCCAGCTTACAGCCCTGTTTCAACACGTCAACATTCGAATCTAATCGACTCTGACGAGTGTCTCACAGAACAAAGGAACCTGCCACAAGTGACCACATCAGGATATGTCAGGAGCACCAAGTGACGGAGGTACTTTGGCTGGACACTCAGGACGAGACGAACCTTAAACATCTCGTAGAGGTCTTCACAGAGGTCCTGTACAAAGTTCATATCAGAGATGCGTGAAAGTACCAGCTCCTGGGTTTCCTGGGAAAAAGGTACCTTGGCCTGTGGCAACCAAGCCCAGTGGAATGGATCTACAACAGAAAGTTGTTCAGGACACCATGAGCCAAAATTTAAAGTGCCAGTTTCTCCACTCCCTAATGACATGTACAAAGGCCTGCTTTCTTACAAGCTCTCCATTCGTCTGGGTGCTTAAAGGGAAACGCCAGCCCATTGTCTATAGCCGCTATTTTGATAGCCGAGTCTTTCTTTGTTGTCCACTCTGTGTCCTACAGGCATGAAAAGAGATTCATTATTTTAGAACTGCAATTAAGTATTTTGGCCAATCCATGCAAAAACCCAGTATCACACCACATTCCAACTACCCTTAAAAGTGGCAATACTACAGATTAATGATGGGCCAACTGATGGAGAAAAAGAAGCACACTTGCTGAAAGGCATTCATCACCAATAAGTGAAATATTCCAGAGTCTCATCAGCGGTTCTCACACATATGTGTTAGCAGTACAGCCAGTACAGAAAGGCTTTGTAAGGGGAGGCAGACAGTGGACTGTGTTTAAGATGGTTTAAGCCAGCATTAGAAAGTGTAAGCAACCACTCCTAATCCATTTGTAAAAGGGGAGGGACACTAGCTTCATCTCAGTGACCTTGATTGGTGTGTAAGCTTACAGAGGGATGGGTCAAACAGCAGACATATCTGACACCACAGAGGTGAGAAGAGTCAACTGACTCAGCATTAGGAGAATAACTTCCTGTGTATATGGGTACACCCTGTCTGCAACAACCTCTAGCTCTGCCTCACTCCTGAAAGTCATTCTCTCAGAGCCTAAAACACGTCCTTGGATTATGCAATACCGATTCCTAACACTGTGTACACTCTTCTATACAGTACATACTGTTAAGAGTGCTGACTGGCAAAATCCATATAGGTCAGAGGATCACAATTTACATCTGACCAGAAAAATTAAGCACAAAGACTTTTGTGCACATTGTACAGGATATTGACTATATGGCAAGCACAGCTGCTGCTACCCAAATATTCAGGATGCTTAATCCTTGTGTCCATAAATTGCCATTTTTCCCCTTTGACAAGAGATTTAGAGCCCAGTAGCTTTTTGCTACCATAAGCCTCAGTGTTTGTTCTGTGCACCATGGCCTAGGTCCAGATACTCCATAAAAAAGGGAACTGATGCACCATCATCATACAGAGCGATTTGAAGCCTTTCCAAGTTGGGTGGATAACGTTCCAGGACAATGAGCCAGTTAGTGCCACTTCTGGCCTGTCTACTGAAAACTTGAAAGTCTCAGTGTGGATAGACATCTCCTAAATAGATTCCAGTCTCCATACCAGAGATTAACCACGTGCGTGTGGGTCAGTCAAGTCCTTATATAATGGGTGTGTTCACCAATTGTCCATCCTGTACAACAAAGGTCTTTGTCCTTTGTCTGTGCTCTGAGACAGCAGCAGATGTGCGCTGAACAGCATCTTTGTTTGAATGTGATTATAATGCTCTCACTGAAATCACACGTGCTCTCAGTCAGCACATCAACTTGGAATGCACCACTCAAAACACATCATAATGCTCTGAAAGCACGGTGCCGCAGACCCTCAGCACCAACGAAACACCCCGCCTACATGCAGGAAGGGAAATCACACAATGTACAAAGCTCACCTTCTCAGACACTTCCCCATCACCAGGCTTCTCGTACATGATCAACCAGTTGTCATTTCCTCTGTCTACACAAAATAAGGAGACATTTGAAAAAAGATCTCTTGGAAAGAAACAGATCATCCCTTAACTGTGGTTCTTTCTTGGAAGAACAAAATGTTACATTCGCATTACAAACAGCACAGAAAATATAAACAACTCACATAATACATGGATTTGCCTTGTCTGTCCCCCCCCACAAGATATATATATATTTTTTTAATAACAAAAGGAGCTAGTCTACATACCAGTGTTCCTAATGACATAGTCCAAGACCACCAGTCTTTCAAACTGGGATTGCAGCTGCTTTCTCATGTTCTCTGGCAGGGGGTCTGCCTCAAACTTTCTCAGCCAGTAGTCTGCTTCTTGGTAGCCTTCCACAAAAAGCTGGAAGGAGCCAACCTAAAGGATGACAACCGAGTTATTTACATTAAAAGAAAATGTAGAAGCACAGCTATAGACATTACACACGAGTCGAGCGCTCACCTTAGGAGGCAAGCCGACTCTGTGAAACCTTCGGCCCACTTTGGGCACCTTCTCCAAAGCATACTTCTTTCCTCTAGATTTTGCTCGATCAATTGCAGAATAGTGAAAAGTTTCACTGACGAGTGAAACCACCTAAAATGCCAAAATATTCATTTGATTAAGATGCACTTCAGAAAATTTATTTTCAAGGTTTATTACTGTACTAAATTCATACAGGCTGATACCATTGAAACCTTTTTTTTTTTACACCCCCCACCCCCCCTCAATTACAATTTCTCCAGCAGCAAACATGCAGCTTGTACGCCACTAAAGTTACCCCCACGTTTCCCCACTCACACCTTTGTTTTGGGCACAATGTCTAATCCAAGTTTTTGGTCGACAAGCGATGCAGCAGCCTCAGAGAGGTAGCCCTGGTTGGGGACGAGGCAGCCTCTCCCAAAACAGCAGGGACAGCACACCTTGTGGAAGTATTTGGTCCATTTCGGGTTCAGGTGTCCATAAGGCTCTTCTGATTTTGGTTTGAACACACCAATTATTTTCTGTAGGAAGACACAAAGCAAGCCACAACAAATCAGAAAAATGTTCAGATGACTGATGATATAGCGGCTAAATGTAGGGGTGGACTACAATAACAGCCTTAGGCTGTGACTGTAATTGAAGCGGTCATGTAAATTCTGTCTGATATGGATGTAGGTTTAATTTTAGAAGCAAATCATACAGGAAGAACTTTAGAAATGTTGAAGTGAACTTGACAATTTTAAAGTGTTTTTGGTTTAGCTCATGCATAAAGCTGTAACCAGACATAAAGAATGCAAAGCAGCATGCTGGAACACAACTAACAAGAGGGGATTTTGGGATGCCAGAAAAATTCAAAACCATGATTTATACAAACTAAGTCTAGGGTAGGCATGCGTACACATGACTAATGCTGTTTGCCCAGCATGGGAGCATACTAGGCACAGCAAACTGAGTGTACAGCATTCGCAAATAACATCTGCGAGGTTAAGGAGCAGCATGCGAGCGTCCACGTGAGATATGTCAGAGCCACAACTCCTTACCCCTTTTGGGTCCTTCACAAAGTAGCTACCGCTCGAGCCCTGAGAGATCCTCTCGGGAAACACACCATTCTCGATGGCCTGCTCTGCACGCTGGATGATCTCTGCAAACTCTGGGTCATCAGGGAAGAAGTTAATCTCCCCTGTGCCGCTGCCTATCAGTGCAATTATAGGATAACGGTAAGAGGTTAAGTTGCCATGAGCTCAAAATGAAGTTCACGTATATTGCAACACTTTACCAAAGGAATGATATGTGACATTCTAATGTTGAAGGGAATTTTTTTTTATCTTCATGATAAATGCTGCCACTGTCATCATTCTAGTTGAATCTGTGCAACACAAAAGCAAAAACTGTTAACAGGAGTAGCCGTTACATTTCTAACTGAAAAGGGTAAACACAGGCTGAGTGGAGTTTGTGTCCTATGATATGTTATGCATCATAGGAGGTGGTTGCACATGAGACTGTGGCTTACACATTTAGTAAACAGAACATTCTCTCTTGATTTGTTTTTCCCTATACACATTCGGACTCTCATACACACACGCATGCTTATGTTCATAAGGCAACCTTGACTGCCGCCACTCCTCCTTCGAGTGTTCCCTGAGCATTAATCCATTAGCTGGGAAAACCTGTTGGGCATTAAACATTAATGTCAGCTCCCTAGCTCATTTGTACCTTGTTGTTCAGTCAGCTCCAACAGACAGAAACAGGTAAAACTTCAGACATGCCAATGTAACAGGAGCGACCAGGGCTTGAACTCACAACCTCACAGCCCAAACAGAGCTACCAGTCAAAATGATTAGCCCACTGCACTAAAGGCCAGAATCCCTCACTTGGGGGACTAATCTCACTCTTGTCCTGACTACCGGCAGACTTTCCTCTCCTCCGTTGTTGTCTGGCTTCATTCATTTGTATTGATTTCTTCAACTTTCTCTGTAAAGCGCTTTGAGGC